>JABMCL010003357.1:262500-265000 GCA_018857735.1 Alviniconcha marisindica | reverse complement strand
CTGCTGCGTCTGAAAACAGATTGATTGATGGCTTTTATAGGGCTCCTCACGGCGCTCCTGTCGCATGCGATTCTGAATGACTGACTGCAGTTCACATGCAGCGTTTGAATATTCACCGAGGTGTTGTAAGTAAGTAAGTAAGTAAGTAGTAAGTAAGTAAGTAAGTAAGTAAGTAAGTAAGTAAGTAAGTAAGTAAGTAAGTTGGCGTTTTACGCCCAGTCATTCAGGGCGACCGAGGTGGTGTACTTACAGCGCTAATTGGTTGTGACATAGACGGTCTCTGCCATCTTGACACACGTTCTGCGTTTGCCATACAGCCATACGCCGGTTTACAGTGTCATTAGAAGCTACTCACGTTCATCTGGTCGTTCGTGTGCATGCTGGCTTATTGGGTCAGAGATCGACTGTTAAAACTGCTGTCAGCAGAAAACGCTCAAATGCTCAAAACTATCAGAACACAGTACAGAGACTGACGGGTCACAGACCAACCGGTAGACAGACAGCCAGACGGGTAGACAGACGGCTAGACAGACAGACGGGTAGACAGACGGGTAGATAGACAGATGGTAGACAGACAGACAGACAAACGGGTAGACAGACGGGTAGATAGACGGCTAGACAGACAGACGGGTAGACAGACGGGTAGATAGACGGCTAGACAGACAGACAGACAGACAGACGGGCGGATAGATAGACGGGTAGATAAACAGACAGACGGGTAGACAGACAGACGTACGGGTAGATAGACAGACAGACAGACAGATGGGTAGATAGACAGACGGGTAGACAGGCAGTCAGACTGACAGACAGACGGGTAGATAGACAGACAGGTAGACAGGCAGTCAGACTGACAGACGGGTAGATAGACAGACAGACGGGTAGACCGACAGACGGACAGGTAGATAGACAGACGGGTAGATAGGCAGACAGACAGACAGACAGACAGACGGGTAGACAGGCAGTCAGACTGACAGACAGACGGGTAGATAGACAGACAGACGGGTAGACCGACAGACGGACGGGTAGATAGACAGACGGGTAGATAGGCAGACAGACAGACAGACAGACGGGTAGACAGGCAGTCAGACTGACAGACAGACGGGTAGATAGACAGACAGACAGACAGACAGACGGGTATATAGACAGACAGATGGGTAGACAGTCAGACAGACGGGTAGATAGGCAGACGGGTAGATAGGCAGGCAGACAGACAGACAGACAGACAGGCAGGCAGGCAGGCAGACAGACAGACAGTTCCCTCCTGACAGCTGCCTCTTAAAATCGAAATATCCGGTTCACATCGGTATGGTAAATGAAAGTTTTGTTCGTTGACATGTTCTGGTGCAGTCCAGTTCAGGATTAGTGTGATCCTTACATCCACGGGGACAATGCCAGGTACATTTAAACGTAGGTTTCAACGACACCATTGCCACGTGACCCCGGATCCACAATAATCTTAAAGGACCTAGACGCCTCGAATCAACAAACAGAACGAACTAAAACTCATCATGAAGGAACTTAGGTTTAAAATGCCTCGCTGATTTCACATCGAATTAAGAAAACGAGTTCGCAAGTACGGATTGGCACGATGGTCTGATCTTACCTGTCGTGTGTGTGTCTTTCGGTCCTTTTTGCTCAGAACGCTGACAGTCAGTCGTGTTCTAGATTTGAACCAGAACGAGGCCCGGAGCGCTTCTGCGGAATCAACAAACACGGGAGGTAATCAGTGCTCGAATGACGTCACACAAACATAACAACAAAGACCTGAGTTGTCTACGGAACTTACCGGATAAAGTCCGGAAATAAAATCCACTAGAGTGGAGTTTATGTACCTTGAATTTACTCGCATGCCAGGTGGGAGTTAGCGCAGGCGACACAGGTCTTTGTTGTAGTGTTTGCGTGACGCCTTTTAAGCACCAATTAACTCCCTTGTTTCTTTACTGTGTTCTAAATCTTGTTTTGTCCGAGGATATAAATGGAGATGAGTAGCAAACGCTGCTTGCAAAATTCTTATGCTAAATCCTAGTGAAACACTCTTCATTTATCCGCTTCTTTTAACACAGTTTGAAGCGGACACGTTTTCAGGTCAACACCGGTGTTATGCGTCAGAAGCACCCTCGGTAAAAAAAAAATCACTCGGGATTGTTTTTATGGTGTGGTTTGCTCGTTTGTTTGCTTGCAGATCAGATCACGTGAAAATGCAAAAAGACTGACTCACCGTTTTGTGTACGCCAGATAATATCCAAACACAAAAAGGTTCAAACGAACGCTTATTTATTTTAACACGGACACACGGCATGACAGCATGACGTGTGTCCGTGTTAAAATAAATAAGCGTTCGTTTGAACCTTTTTGTGTTTGGATCTTGTTTTAGAACGCTAGCAGTCATTCTGTTCCAGATTAATTTTTTTAATCGTTTACGCCAGACAATGTCAACGATGCAGAAAACATTCCAGTCTTTTTTTTGTGTACGTTTCATTTTTGTTTTTTGTTTTTGCAC
>JABMCL010003357.1:242500-252500 GCA_018857735.1 Alviniconcha marisindica | reverse complement strand
GGTGGAGCTGGACCCTCAACTTAGCCCAGAAGAGATCATGAGTAGGGAGGTGGAGCTGGGCTAAGAAAGCTGGACTTCCTTTGCTTGAGTTGTCCAAGTTGTTCGTCAACAGCAGTGCAACGGACATTGTCTTTGTGATTCTGGCCAAGCATAGCAGTTGAAACAGCAATTGCGCAGTGCACAAGTCGCTGGGCAATGGCGAGGGGACACCGCCTTAACACTTCCATTGTTCTGGCGGCGGTCCACGGTCTCTCCTGTCTTTTTCGGGCGGTTTCCGCGGTCGAGCCTTCACTCTGTCGTCCCCTTCCCACTCTGTCCCCGTCCCTAATAGGCCATCTCGCCTCCGTGGACGTAAAGCACCAAGAAAGAAACAATGAATCTGCCATTGCACTAAGCATTTTTTTATTTTTTTTATTGAGGTAAGTAAGTAACTTCGTGTTTTACGCCCAGTCAACCATTGCGCCCAGTCAATCAGGACCAGTCAACCAGGGATTTTTTATTGAAAGAAGAAGAAGAAAAAATAAAAATATAAAAGAAGAAGAAGAAGAAATAGAAAAAAGAAAGAAAGAAAGAAAGAAAAAGAAGTAGGGTGAAATTTCATACAGTCCCTTAAGTAAGTAAGTAAACATGGTGCTTAATGTCCACAGAAACCATAAGGCTTATTAGGGACGGGGAGAATGGGGGGGAGGGGGTATGGAGGTGGGGGAAGAGGGAGAGTATATACCTATCGCTACACTGTCACCACCAGAATGACCTGCATTAAGATGGGCAGCGATGAGAGCCATTTTAATGTTTCATTAATTGTGAGGGACAAAGTCACAAGACAGTGTCCACAGACCACAACCTTTTTGAAGAGAAAGGAGAGCCGAAGCGGTATCGAACCGAGGTCCTTCCGCTTACCAGCCTAACGCCTTACCGCTGGGACAAACCGGCTCTCTACAGTCCCTTAACTTGTTGTGACTAGTATATATAACAAGACTGACTCCAGGCCGAGCAAACTGGGGTTGCGTGATTGCGCGTACATCGTTCGTCTTATCACACCTAGCGATCGTCGTGACATCAAGTCAGTCAGTGGGACTCGCTCACTCGCCCCGTCTTACGCTTTGCTTTGATCGATCAGCGATACCCGAAGAAAACCCACCCGACAAATCCTTTTATCTGCCTGGGGTGTTACGGCCACCCGCATAAAGCCGTCTAATGACTCGAGTCAACAATCTCATCGGACTGCGAACAGCCTTCAAGGCTGGCAGACCGCGGGCCGCGATATAATGGCTGTGCTGCTATATGGCGGGTCATCTGTCAGTATTGTTCGTTTCTTTTTTCTTTTCTTTTTCACATGGTTCAGGAGCTGTGTGAGAGTCGAGGTGGACGTCCTGGACTGTCCGTCCTAACGAGCCTTCTGGTTTCCGTGGACGTAAAGATTTATTGCACCGTGCTTCGGCATTGGTCACAACTTGTCCCTAATATGTCAACTGACATCTGAGGACATAAAGCATCACTTCATCATCATCATCTTCCTTTTTTGGATTTTGACGTCTCGTCAAAACACCAGAGCCCAGGACGACCCCAGGACGAATCTCATTTAAAGTTAAAAAGCAGTTAAAAAAGCAGTTAAAAAAACAACAACAAAAAACCCAACAACAGCAATAATAATAAATAATTCTTATAAAGCGCTATTCTCTAACCAGAGTTAAACTCACTGCGCTGTACAAACAACTTATGACAAAAAATGCATTATGCATTTCAGCAAACAGAACCTTAAATATTGTAGTCTACCATTATCACTTAGCAAACAGTAACAAATCACCAGATCACACGCAAAGAAGCTGGACCACAGCTTTGGACACAGCACAGTCAACAGCAAAAGTTAGTCAGCTGGCGCCTAGAGCTAATTTCTGCATCCGCGGTGCCCGCCCCGCCAAGTGCGTTTTCGAGAGAGGCAGCGACAGCGCATGTGGGCTTTTCCCAGTGCTTAGATGTAACCATTCTTTGGAGGCTTTCCGGCTTTATCCGGGTCAGAAAACGAACACACACGTCAACACAAAGAGCTCGCCCAGAGAACGGTGAAACAATTCTCTGCGATCCTGTGGCACATTTGCGAAAGGCCGGATAATCGATTTTTGTTTTGCAGCGCTCAAGGGAGATAAATGGTCCGCGAATCTTCCAGACTTAAAAGGGGGATGAAAGCGAAGAAGTGTCGCATGCCTGTCGATAGGAACGTAATTAAAGAAGAAGAAGAAGAAGTATATAGTATTAGAAATAAAACCCATTAATAAACTATTGTTTTTTCGTTTGTTTGTTTTTTGTTGTTGTTTTGGTCTGTGGTTTGGTTTGTTGCCTCTGACTCTTTGACAACAAATTACCATCTGGCCATCGTAAATGTCTGTGTAATTATCATTATGTCTACAGGCATACGGCTTTTGTGTTTTTTGTACTTATTTGTTGAACTTATGATTACATTGAATGAATAAATTTTGCTTAAACCAGAGAAGAAGAAGAAGAAGAAGAAGAAGAAGAAGAAGAAGAAGAAGAAGAAGAAGAAGAAGAAGAAGAAGAAGTTTTCAGACCGGCTTGTGTCTTCGCTTCGCTTCTCCTTTAAACGTCTGTGCAAACGTCAACAGAGTGACACAACCACGTTGCACGTGTTCGTTTGGCTTTGACCAGTCATTCCGACTGACCGATCGCCTGTACATAATGATAATAATAACAATGGGCACTTGGCTTTTGACCAGTCCTTCAGACTGACCCATCGCCTGTACAGAATAATAATAACAATGGGCACTTAGCTTTCACCAGTCCTTCAGACTGACCCATCGCCTGTACAGAATGATAATAATAACAATGGGCACTTAGCTTTGACCAGTCCTTCAGACTGACCCATCGCCTGTACAGAATGATAATAATAACAATGGGCACTTAGCTTTGACCAGTCCCTCAGACTGACCCATCGCCTGTACAGAATGATAATAATAACAATGGGCACTTAGCTTTGACAAGTCCCTCAGACTGACCCATCGCCTGTACAAAATGATAATAATAACAATGGGCACTTAGCTTTGACCAGTCCTTCAGACTGACCCATCGCCTGTACATAATGATAATAATAACAATGGGCACTTAGCTTTGACCAGTCCTTCAGACTGACCCATCGCCTGTACAGAATGATAATAATAACAATGGGCACTTAGCTTTGACCAGTCCTTCAGACTGACCCATCGCCTGTACAGAATGATAATAATAACAATGGGCACTTGGCTTTGACCAGTCCTTCAGACTGACCCATCGCCTGTACAGAATGATAATAATAACAATGGGCACTTAGCTTTGACCAGTCCTTCAGACTGACCCATCGCCTGTACAGAATGATAATAATAACAATGGGCACTTAGCACGCATAACCCGTCACGACCCTAGGCGCTGACTAATTCTTGTACACGCTATGTTATTTAGACAGCAAAGAATCAACTGCACACACGCTCGCACGCACGCACGCACGCACGCACACGCACACACTCAAATACATGCACGCACGCACACACACAAACACACACACACACGCACGCACGCACGCACACAACACACACACGCCACACATGCACACACAGATACACGCACGCACGCACGCACACAACGCACACACACACACACACGCATGCACGCACGCAGGCACAAACTTGCACACACACACACACGCACACGCACAAGCACACACACGCGCAGTTACACGCACGCACGCACGCACACATACGCACACACACACACATACACACACACACGCACACACACACACACGCCCACACACACACATGCCCCCCCCCCCCCCCACACACACACACGAAACACACACACACACCACACACCAATCAGCACTACAAACTGGGAGGGAGAGAGAGAGAGAGAGAGAGAGAGAGAGAGAGAGAGAGAGAGAGAGAGAGAGAGAGAGAGAGAGAGAGAGAGAGAGAGAGAGAGAGAGAGAGAGAGAAACAAAAACCTGGAAAAAATATAGTTTTCAAGGGATAATTTACATACTCGCATATAGCGTTATTCTTTGCTCTCCCCCAGATTCACTGCACCCAGATTAGAAAAAAAGAAGAAAAAACAACAACAACAAAAAAGTCGAAAATTTATTGCATCACGTGTTTTCAGTGTTGCGTGCGTGTGCGTGCGTGTGTGTTGCGTGTGTGTTGCGTGCGTGTGTGCAGTGGGCCGACCTCTGACGTGGACCACAGAAACTTGAACGCGCGTGTGTGATCTTTGAGCACGTGCCGTGAATATAATATAGCACACGGGGGACCTCGCTATATAGTCTCATAGTCTCATCCGAAGGATTTTTTTTTTTTTTTTTTTACAGGAAGGACGGTTCAATAATACCATACTACACTTTGCTGTATTATCTCTGGACGGTTGAAGTTCAGTGTTGCGTTACGTCCACAGAGACCGTAGAGACTATTAAGGACGGGGAGCCCAGGACGGCCACCTCGACTTTCACACAGCTCCTGAGCTCCGATCTCTCCTGACAGTTCAATGTTGTTTACGTCCACAGAGACCGTACGGACTGTCAGGGACGGGGAGCCCAGGAAGTCCACCTCGACTTTCACACAGTTCGTGAACTCTGAACCAAACCGCCTTCTTTTTCGAATGTTGCTTTACCGAGTCCGCGGAGTCCACAAGGACTACTGGTGACGGGGAGCCCAGGACGGCCACCTCCACTTTTGAACCAAACCACCTTCTTCTTCAAATGTTGCTTACGTCCACAGAGACCGTACGGACTATCAGGGACGTGGAGCCCGGACTGCCACTCACTTTTGACAACACTCCTTAAGTTGCTTACGTCCACAGAGACCGTACGGACTATCAGGGACGTGGAGCCCAGGACGGCCACCTCCACTTTTGAACCAAACCACCTTCTTCTTCAAATGTTGCTTACGTCCACAGAGACCGTACGGACTATCAGGGACGTGGAGCCCAGGACGGCCACCTCGACTTTTGAACCAAACCACCTTCTTCTTCAAATGTTGCTTACGTCCACAGAGACCGTACGGACTATCAGGGACGTGGAGCCCAGGACGGCCACCTCGACTTTTAACCAAACCACCTTCTTCTTCAAATGTTGCTTACGTCCACAGAGACCGTACGGACTATCAGGGACGTAGAGCCCAGGACGGCCACCTCGACTTTTGAACCAAACCACCTTCTTCTTCAAATGTTGCTTACGTCCACAGAGACCGTACGGACTATCAGGGACGTGGAGCCCAGGACGGCCACCTCGACTTTTAACCAAACCACCTTCTTCTTCAAATGTTGCTTACGTCCACAGAGACCGTACGGACTATCAGGGACGTGGAGCCCAGGACGGCCACCTCCACTTTTGAACCAAACACCTTCTTCTTCAAATGTTGCTTACGTCCACAGAGACCGTAACTTGGGACTACCCAGGACGTGGAGCCCAGGACTGCACACTTCGAACTTTGAACCAAACCCCTTCTTCTTCAAATGTTGCTTACGTCCACAGAGACCGTACGGACTATCAGGGACGTAGAGCCCAGGACGGCGACCTCGACTTTCACACAGTTCGTGAACTCTGAACCAAACCGCCTTCTTCTTCAATGTTGCTTTACGTCCACAGAGACCGTACCGACTCCTAAGAACAGGGGAGCCCAGGACGTCCACCTCGACTTTCACACAGCTCCTGAGCTCTGAGTTCTCTAGACGGTAAGTTTTATAACGTAATTGGTTTTTCCCCAGTCAACCATTGCGGCTTTACGGGCAACTTAAAACGTCCACAAAACCACAAGGCTTATTGGGGACGGGGAGCCCAGGGTGGCCACCCCGACTTTCACACAGCTCCTGAGCTCTCCACAGCGTCTGAATGGTAAGTAATTTAGTAAGTAATTTGGTTTTTACGCCCAGTCAACCATTGCGGTTATATCAGGGCGATACTCTGAATAGAACGTGTCCAAAAACAACAACAACCTAAGGCTTATTGGGGACGCACACACGGATGGCCACCTCGACTTCCACACAGCTCCTGACCTCTGCACAGTCTGAATGAAACGCGTCCACAAAACCATAAAGGCGTATTAGGGACACGGAGCCCAGGAAGGCCACCTCGACTTCCACACAGCTCCTGACCTCTACACAGTCTGAGTGAAACGTGTCCACAAAACCATAAAGGCGTATTAGGGACACGGAGCCCAGGAAGGCCACCTCGACTTTCACACAGCTCCTGACCTCAGCACAGCCGTCTGAATGGTAAGTAATTTAGTAAGTAATTTGGTGTTTTACGCCCAGTCAACCACTGCGGTTATATCAGGGCGATACTCTGAATGGAACGAGTCCAAAAAAAACATAAAGCTTATTAGGGACGGGGGAGTCCAGGAAGGCCATCTCGACTTTCACACAGCTCCTGAGCTCTGCACAGTCTGAATGCAACGCGCCCACAAAACCATAGAGCTTATTAGGGACACGGAGCCCAGGGAGGCCATCTCGACTTTCACACAGGTCCTGAGCTCTGCACAGCCTGAATGGAACGAGTTCGAAACGTATCGCGACAGCGTGCCCGCTGTTTCCTGTTCTCAATGATTCAGTCGCGCTCGCCGTGAGCGCGGAAAGAGGAAACCAGCGTAGACACGACACCGGCGCTCGACAAACAAAACAATACCTGAGCGGTGGTAACCCCACAGCGGTGTTATGTGGGACACGCCGTGCACTGATGTCGTCGCTCTGGTCGCACTGGAGGCAGCGGGTGGGCGTAAGTAAGCCGATAGGTAAACAACAACAAAAGGGAGAGAGAGAGAGAGAGAGAGAGAGAGAGAGAGAGAGAGAGAGAGAGAGGTGTGCGGCGGAATTTGTACGACGTACGAACAAAAATGATGTTTGGTGTGTGTGTGTGTGTGTATGTGTGAGCGAGCGTGTTGGTGCTTACGGAGGGACGTACGGACAGACAGACAGATACAGACAGACATACAGACAGACAGACAGACATAACAGACAGACAGACAGACAGACAGACAGACAGACAGACAGACAGACACACCACACAAGCAAACAACACATACTCAACACACATACACACACACAGACACACAGACACAGACACGCACGCACGAACGCACGCACGCACGCACGCACGCACGCACACACACACGCACGCACGCACGCACACGCACACACACGCACGCACGCACGCACACGCACACACACTCACTCACACACACGCACGCACGCACGCTCACACGATAACACCACCATACCACGCACGCACACGCACACGCACACATACACACACACACACACACACACACCACACACACACCACACACGCACACGCACACACACACACACACGCACCACGCACGCATACGCACGCACGCACGCACGCACACACACACACACACACACACACACCACCACGTACCCACCCGGCCACACACCGTGGCACACGAGATGCTTATTGGCAAAGGACTTATCGTTCTGACAATTATCCAAACGCTCCCTCGATCAGCCAGCTGTCCTATTGTCTTTCAGTTCAAGTGGACAGGGTCACTGAATCTACGTCACGAGCCAACCTTTTTCTGCTCTTCACTGGCAACCGTTATGGTTATCTCAGGGCGTATGCAGACGAATATATATGCGCATTTTCCACATTTTGATGCTAGACTGAGTACCCTAGGGAAAAAAAAGACCATTTTGATTGTTATTGAGAACGCCCTTCAGATCTTTTGAATACATATAGAATGCTTAGCTTAGCCACGAACACAACTGTGCAATGATCTTCTCAAAATCGGTCAGTACAATAATCCTCTGATAACGAAATGAAAAAGACCGCAAGCGTGAACATGAAATGACCCAAAAAACCAACAAACAAACAAACAAACAAACAAAACAACAACAACAAACAAACAAAAAACCCAAAACAAACAAACAAACAAAACAATCCCCCCAAAGAAAACAAAAACAAAAACAACCCAACAAACAACAACAACAACAGAACCACCCCAACCACCACCACCACCACCACCCAAAAAATAAAAATAAAAATAAAATAAGCGGCTCAAGCAAACTTTAAGCTGCTGGGCAAACTGAAGTTGACAAAGACAATTAAAGCAGCAGCGTTTGCAAATAAGACACTGTGACCTGGGCTTGAGAGGCAGACGTTCGTGATATCGGGTCGTGTGTGTGTGAATACACACTTCAGGATGATAACACTTGTAAACAGGATCCAATGCTAAAAAAGAAATGTTCCATTAAAAACGGCCTTCTACTTGTTTGGAGTGCATGCTGATAACATGCTAAGTGTCCGAAGGTATTGTGTTTTGCAATGGTTTGAAAAAGAATTCCATACTGAGTTAATCAGTCCCATAGGATCAGCCGCTCGATCGGCTGGTCACTACTCCTTTAAAGTGTACCACTACGGTCACAACTCCTTTAAAGTGTACCACTACGGTCACAACTCCTTTAAAGTGTACCACTGCGGTCACTACTCCTTTGTTGTACCACTACGGTCACAACTCCTTTAAAGTGTACCACTACGGTCACAACTCCTTTAAAGTCTACCACTACGGTCACAACTCCTTTGTTGTACCACTACGGTCACTACTCCTTTAAAGTGTACCACTACGGTCACTACTCCTTTAAAGTGTACCACTACGGTCACTACTCCTTTAAAGTCTACCACTACGGTCACTACTCCTTTGTTTTACCACTACGGTCACAACTCCTTTAAAGTGTACCACTACGGTCACTACTCCTTTTGTTTTACCACTACGGTCACAACTCCTTTATAAGTGTACCACTACGGTCACTACTCCTTTAAAGTGTACCACTACGGTCACTACTTTCCCTTTTAAAGTGTACCACTACGGTCACAACTCCTTTAAAGTGTACCACTACGGTCACTACTCCTTTGTTGTACCACTACGGTCACTACTCCTTTAAAGTATACCACTACGGTCACTACTCCTTTAAAGTGTACCACTACGGACACAACTCTTTTAAAGTGTACCACTACGGTCACAACTCCTTTACTGAAGTGTACCACTACGGTCACTATTCCTTTAAAGTGTACCACTACGGTCACTACTCCTTTAAAGTGTACCACTACGGTCACTACTCCTTTAAAGTGACCCACTACGGTCGACACTACCCCTTTAAAGTGTACCACTACGGTCACTATTCCTTTAAAGTGTACCACTACGGTCATTACTCCTTTAAAGTGTACCATTACGGTCATTACTCCTTTAAAGTATACCACTACGGACACTACTCCTTTAAAGTGTACCACTACGGTCACTACTCCTTTAAAGTGTACCACTATGGTCACTACTCCTTTAAAGTGTACCACTACGGTCACTACTCCTTTAAAGTGTACCACTACGGTCACTACTCCTTTAAAGTGTACCACTACGGTCGACACTACTCCTTTAAAGTGTACCACTACGGTCACTACTCCTTTAAAGTGTACCACTACGGTCACTACTCCTTTAAAGTGTACCACTACGGTCACTACGATCTCTGCGTCAGACGACGGACCTCCTCCAACAAAACGAAGTAATTCTTCTCCATAAAACGCAGAACCAGTATGATTTGAGACGGTCCCAGTGGTGTGGATTCTTTGTGTCGATAGTGTTTGTTTGTGTGTAGACTGGCCATAAAAAGCAAAGTGATTAGTCTCAAATAAACTACGTTTCGTTCAAAGGTTGTGAAAAGGTGCCTAATTCTACCGCTTTTGACCAAACTGCGAGCCAGAATTTGGATTTTGGTTGTACCTACCTACCCGTTAGTTTATCTACTTATTTATTACATCATGTAGATAAGGGCCGAATAAAATCTACCCAGTAAACATGCCGGATCCGATTCGCATCCGGTCCGGATCGGCTGGGAAGCACTGGCTAGAAGCGGGCCGGATAATTCTTGCACACTGGCTTGCTTTCGGATCGGATCCGTGTGGCAAAAACCTAACAGTCAGGCAGAACCAAATCGGATCCGGACTGGTTTTGCA
>JABMCL010003357.1:235000-237500 GCA_018857735.1 Alviniconcha marisindica | reverse complement strand
TGAATGAATGAATGAATAAACTTTATTTTACGAAGGTAGTGGAGAAGACGAGAGAGAGAGAGAGAGAGAGAGAGAGAGAGAGAGAGAGAGAGAGAGAGAGAGAGAGAGAGAGAGAGAGAGAGAGAGAGAGAGAGAGAGAGCTCGCACACAAAAACACACACAAGAGCAGTAGGGCAGCTTGAAGAGATGAGTTTCGAGAGATGGCATGAAAAACGAGACTGTGTTGGATGACCCGATCTTGTAAAGGAGTGTTCTAGACGGACGGTGCAGCATGAAAAAAAAAAAAAAAAAAAAAAAAAAGACGAAAAAAAAGACAGAAAGAAAACGGACTGAACGAGTGCATGCGCATTTTGATTGCTGCATTAAGTACAGGTGTTCGCCTGTAAAAAAATATTTAAAAAATAATATAAAAAATTGCTATTATTCGAATGAGAAGTCGTGTGACGCTTTGGACGGCGAGTCGTTTTTTGGGGTGAGACTGAAGGAAGGAAGGTGAGTGAGGTGAGGGCTGGGGGTAGGAGCAGGGGTGGGGGCAGGAGCAGGGGTGGGGGTAGGAGCAGGGGTGGGGAGCAGGGGTGGGGGTAGGAGCAGGGGTGGGGGTAGGAGCAGGGGTGGGGGTAGGAGCGGGGGGGGGAGGGGGAGCGACGACAGATGCAGATAATTGTTTTTTTAACGCCCAGTCAGCCATGAGGTTATTGGGGGAAAAGCACGGTGTGTTGTGTGTGTGTGTGTGTGTGTGTGTGTGTGTGTGTGTGTTGGGGGGGGGGGGTTTTTGGTTTTTGAAGGGGGAAAGTTTGGGGGGGGGGGTGGGGGGGGGGGTAGGGGGGGGGGGGGGGTAGGTAATGTATTATTTTTTTAGTCAGCCACGAGTATGCACGTTATATCATGGTGATTCGCAGTCGAGGGAGAGGGGAGGTAGCCTATAGGACTAAATACATGACTTTTTACAGTCAGCCACGAGTATGCACGTTATAGCGAGGCGATTTGCATTGGAGCGAGATGGGGGTGTAAATAAATGACTTTTTACAGTCAGCCACGAGTATACAATTATATCATGGCAGCTCGCAGATAGGTATATGGGCCGGGGGGTGGGGGGTGGGGGGCAGGGGTGGGGGACGGGGGAAGGGGTGGGGGTGGGGGCTGAGGATTACAGCACAGATGTGTAAACCAACGTGTAGTATGATTTAATGCATTCTGTAGACTGCGTAATATATGTAACTGGTTCATTATGGGCCACTGGCTGTGAGTGCGACTATTCAAGTGACCGCCCTTGCGTTTGAAAATGCTGTAGTGAAGTCAGAACAGGCCACATCCTCGTCTACATCCAGGCCCAGTTCCTGACCTCTTGGTTTTGTTTCTTCTATTTAGGTAATAATAGGTTAATAATAATAAAATAATTTCACACACACCAACACACCACACCCAAAAACACACACACACACAAACCACACACCACACACACACGCGCGCGGCACCAAAACCCACCCCCGCACCCACGCACCCCGCACGCACGCACGCACGCACCCTTAAAATACGGATTAGGTATGGATTGGTAAAAAGACAGATGTATGCAGAGGAGAAGAGATGGGTTTTAGTTTTTACTTAAAAAAAAAAAGGTGAAGACGATGCCTGCAAAAGAAGGAAGGGTTTTCCCGACCCGGTCCGATGTACTGAAAGGATCTCTCCCCCCGGGTCCCCTGCCCCTCCTAGGAACACGGAAGATGCGATCATCCGCGGCTGAGCGAAGAGACGAGAAGAGGGGAGTAGAGATGAAGTAACTCAAAAGGGATGGAGGGGCTGTACCAGAAACAGTGTGGAAGCAAATGAGAGCTATTTTGTATTGATAGGTAGGGGTTGCTTAATGTCCTCAAAATTTAGTTGACATATTAGGGACAACTGGGCCTCCCTTTTCAATATAGCTTTACGTCCACGGAAACCAGAAGGCTCGTTAGGACGGACAGCCCAGCTCCTGAACTATGATTTTTGTATTGAATCCGAGTTTGAGTTTCTGTAAGCTTCAGCGTTGTGCAATGAGTTCGGTGTGTTAACCACGGCGGCATTTTAGTCTCGAAAGTGTTCAATGTAGTTTTTTTCGGCGATTCAGTCACCGATCTGGTGTTCTCCATTATTTCTCGTTTTACAAATTTCTCGTTTTATCTAAATAAAAAAATAAAAAAAATAAAAAACTCTGACGAAGATGCGTTTAGGCCACATTTCCAGTAGAAAGCGGGAAGCGAGAAAATCGACTGAGGAAGCGTTTTAATAATAAAGTTGATACCGATCTAGTGTTTGCTATCATTTCTCGTTTTACAAAGCTTCGTCTTTTATGCAAATACCAAGACCAACACTCCGACGAAGATGCGTTTAGGCCACATTTCCAGTACTGAGAAAGTGGGAAGCGAGAAAACCAACTGACGAAGCGTTTTAATAATAAAGTTGACCGCCGTTCTCCACCATTTCTCGTTTGACAAAACTTCTACTTGTGTGTGTGTGTGTGTGT
>JABMCL010003357.1:225000-227500 GCA_018857735.1 Alviniconcha marisindica | reverse complement strand
GGGGACTATTAGGAACGGGGAGTCCAGGACGGCCACCTTGACATTCACACGTCTCCTGAGCTCTGAACCAGTGAATTGTGGTTCAATGTCGCTTTACGTCCACAGAGACCTTGGGGACTGTCAGGGACGGGGAGCCATGGACGGCCACCTCGGCTTTCACACAGCTCCTGAACTCTGAACCAGTGAATTCAGGTTCCATGTTAACGTCCACAGAGACCTTGGGGACTGTCGGGGACGGGGAGCCATGGACGGCCACCTCGGCTTTCACACAGCTCCTGAACTCTCGAGAGACACGTTAATACTTCGCGTTTGTTTACAGCTTTGTCGGAGGAATGTCACTGACTCGTGCGAAGTTATCTCTCTCCTGGCGGCGACATGTCAATTATCGGGTCACGCCGAGCTTGTGAGTGGCAGGTCGCTTCAGCCAATCAGAGACCAAGAATCACCTAGCCTCTTTCCCAGGCCGAGCAGAGCAGGGGCTGCTTAGATCATGTTACACCATAATCTGTCTGTGGCTCTGATTGGTTGAAAGAATCGTCCATTCAGGCGTCGGCTTCTTCGGGGGTTTTATCAACAGAAAATGTATCGTCAAATTTAAGGTCAAATTCTGCGTCGCATTTAATTACATAGTTAATATTATATCCTGTTTAGTGTTAAATTCGTAAAAAGGCTCATCAAACCGAGTCTATTTGAATTATCGAACTGCTCGTGACGGTTTGCTCTGTGCGATTTAAACCTAAGATATGTATCACTCTTGCAATGCAAACATAAACATTGATCGACGTTTACTTGTGTCACGTCATTGCAGATGTATTCTGGTTTAAGTAAACGAGAATACATCTGCAATGACGTGACACAAGTAAACGAGAATACATCTGCAATGACGTGACACAAGTAAACGAGAATACATCTGCAATGACGTCACACAAGTAAACGAGAAAACCTCTGCCAGTGACGTCACACAAACAAACCAGAAAACCTCTACCAGTGACGTCACACAAGTAAACGAGAAAACTTCTGCAAATGACGTCATACAATTAAGTCAGAAAACCTCTGCCAGTGACGTCATACATGTAAACGAGAAACCTCCCCCAATGAGGCCACACAAGTAAACGAGAAAACCTCTTCCAGTGACGTCACAAAAGTAAAGGGAAGAAAATAAAAACGAGGAAATCTCTGCCAATGACGTCACAAAAGTAAATGGCAGAAAATAACAACGAGAAATCCTCTGCCAATGACGTCACACAATCAAATCAATCAATATTTTATTTTATGTCCGTTCACATCGAGGTGATATTAGACAAAAACAAAACAAACAAAAACAAACAAACATATAATTAAATATGGAAAAACCCTTCCCTAAATAAAAATATTTTTGCATTTTTAAGTCAGGAATAACGAATCCTGCTCCACTGTCTAATGAGTCCAGAACGGAACCATCAGTAAAAATATTAATATGATTTTGATATTTATTATTTAGATGTTCTCTTACTTGCATATATATATGTGTGACGTCAATATATACATATATATATTGACGTCACACAAGTGAACGAGCAAAACCTGCCAATGGCGTCATACAAGTATACGAGAAAACCTCTGCCAATGACGTCACACAACTAAAAAAAAAAAAAACACAAAAAAACACACACACAAGCAAACAGACAAAACAAAACAAAAAAACGAATGACGCCACACAAGTAAACGAGAAAACCAATGACGTCACACAACTACAAAAACAACAACACAAAAACCACAAGCAAACATACAAACAAAACCAAAAACGAATGACGTCACACAAGTAAACGGGGAAAACCTCAGCCAGTGACGCCACGCAACGTTCTCGGGGCAGGGAAAGGGTTAATGGGCAATTCGTTAACGTCCATGTCGTTATCTCCGTGGGATGCGAGTAGCTGCCACCACCAGTCACCCGGCGCGGTCCGTCTCGTCGCTGACGCTGTGCAGGACGGCAGGTAGCCGTGGTCTGCTGACTCGACATCCAGATGATCCGTCACCAGCGCGCGCTAAATCATTATCGCCTAAAACTTCGCGAGGACTTTATCTTCAAGTGCACGTCTCACACGTTCATCAGTATGCAGACGCTACACCCCCCTCCCCACCTACCCCCAACCCCCTCCCCTGCATCCCACTTCCCCCCATCACCTCCCCCGACCCCCAACCCCCTACACGCCCACCTGGACGGACACGTTCTCATCTGATAGAAAAAACATATGACCACGTGCTTGGTGGTGTCACTGTCACTGCCACTTACTGGGAAAAATCGTGCCTAATATGTGTCATTAGGTACAATGCGCTGTGACAATGGGTATATGTATATAAAGGCTTGTGTATAGGCTGGGAGTCGACACAGCTGAATATTCCACAGTCGTGTGACGTCGCTGAGGGCTGGCCAGGCAAGGTAGTGTGTCTCCTGGTTTGTGACTGGAGTTCGGCTGAGGTTTGGATCGTGACCTGGACGAAAGCCATCACTTGGGATGAG
>JABMCL010003357.1:200000-220000 GCA_018857735.1 Alviniconcha marisindica | reverse complement strand
CTATCTCATGTTATCACACTGTACGTCTAAGCTGTTATCGATAAGGAAGCTGTGCTGAAAATAATACCTGCTGGAGTACCGAAATATCGTATGAAGTATTTTTGGCAACTGAACGTAGGCGCTTTGGCGGAAGTGAGAGAGAGTGGGTAAGGGGAAAAGAGAGAGAGAGAGAGAGAGAGAGAGAGAGAGAGAGAGAGAGAGAGAGAGAGAGAGAGAGAGAGAGAGAGAGAGAGAGACACACACACACACACACACACACACACACACACACACACACACACACACACACACACACCACACACACACACACACACACACACTACACACACACACACACACACACACTTTCTATTTATTTTTGGACGAGTGTCAGCTGATTAAGAAATAGATAGGAAATATTCGTGACTACCGCACGACACTCTCAAAACCCTGAACGTTTACGTGCGTTTCGTCAGCCAGACTCTGTCTGTTCAATATGGGGCATACTTAGTGCTATCTTTGGTTTACATTATTATCATTTCAGTTCGCTATCTCATGTTATCACACTGTACGTCTAAGCTGTAATCGATGAAGAAGCTGTGCTGAAAATAATACCTGCTGGAGTACCGGAATATCGTATGAAGTATTTTTGGCAACTGAACGTAGGCCTTTGGCGGAAGGGGAAGAGGGGGTGGGGGGGAAGAGAGAAGAGGAGAGGGAAGAGAGAGAAGGAGAGAGAGAGAGAGAGAGAGAGAGAGAGGACAGAGAGAGACAGAGAGAGACAGAGAGAGACAGAGAGAGACAGAGAGAGAGAGATTTAGTGTGATGAATTGATAAACCCAGAAGCATTTATACAATTCCTGGATTTGTACAGATTATTGCTTTTTGCCGAAAATCAGCTACCCATCTCTTTGATAAACGTGCCATGGACAATTCCTAATGAAACAGGTCACGGCGGGTCAAGAGTTCGAAAACGAGGCTGGACTGCCATTTTTTGCACAGTTTCAACCTGGCTTTCGATCTCGTTACCCGCCGTGACCTCGTAAAATGACCCCAGATCGATACAAAATCCAGCCTCGCTTTCGATCTCGGTTACCATAGTGATCTCTCTCTTGAATATCTTAAGAATGTTCCCTGTTTCCTAGCAGAGTGGTGGTTGCATGGTTTCAGATACACAGTGACTGTGAAAGGGTTGAAGTTATGTTTCAGTCACAACCAAGTTAACAAGGAATCAGGAGACGCGGAACACTTCTTCTTCTCGTCATTATCGTTGTCGTTGTCATCATATCGGCCTCCTACCCAGCCTCCTCTTTCTTCTTACCGTCATCATCGTCAGACTGTTTTGTTTCTGTGTCTGAAAACTAATTTGCTTCTGTGTCTGCAGACTATTTTGGTTCTGTGCATGCAGACTATTTAGGTTCTGTGGATGAAGACTATTTAGGTTTTGTGCATACAGACTATTTTGGTTCTGTGCATACAGACTATTTAGGTTCTGTGTCTGCAGACTATTTTGGTTCTGTGTCTGCAAATTATTTTGGTTCTGTGCATGCAGACTATTTTGGTTCTGTGTCTGCAAACTATTTTGGTTCTGTGCATACAGACTATTTTGGTTCTTTTTGGCCAATTTTGCCAAAGACTATTTTGGTTCCTTTTTTTTGGCATAAACAGGGGAAACTATTTTGGTTCTTGTCCTTTTTTTTGTCTGCAGACTTTTTTGGGTTCTGTGCCAATACCCAGACTATTTTGATCCTGTGCATACAGACTATTTAGGTTCTGGCATCAACTATTTGGTTCTGGTCATGCAGACTATTTTGGTTCTGTGTCTGCAGACTATTTAGGTTCTGTGTCTGCAGACTATTTTGGTTCTGTGTCTGCAGACTATTTTGGTTCTGTGTCTGCAGACTATTTTGATCCTGTGCATACAGACTATTTAGGTTCTGGTCATACAGACTATTTAGGTTCTGGTCATACAGACTATTTTGGTTCTGTGTCTGCAGACTATTTTGGTTCTGTGCCTTTTTTTTGGGGCCCAAGACTATTTTGGTTCTGTGTCTGCAAACTATTCTGGTTCTGTGCATACAGACTATTTTGGTTCTGTGTCTGCAGACTATTTTGGTTCTGTGCATGCAGACTATTTTGGTTCTGTGTCTGCAGACTATTTTGGTTCTGTGTCTGCAGACTATTTTGACCACCCGTGCGTGCGCACGTGCGAGGACCAGGCGGACCCCATGGAGTGCCGGTACAGGTTCGTGGTAGAGAGCTACCAGTCTATGTCTAGGGCTTGCTACGACTGCGCCGCCGGCAACATCAGCGACTGCAGCAGGGACCACTGCGTCACAGTCAACGGCTTCTCCAGGAACATCAAGACCGTGAACAGAGGAGTGCCAGGACCCACCATCCAGGTCAGAGCTTGACCACCACCCCCCCCCCACCCCCACCACCCCCTTCGTCACCCACTTACAGTACAAACACACGCGTGAGAAATAGAGAACTTCATTCAAAGCTTGTCATAGAAATAGTAATGATACATAAGACTTACATGGCGCCTTGCCCTTCTGCATTGGCCCAAAGCAAACAAAACAACAGAAAACAAAAAAACAAAACAACAACAACAAAAAAAACAACCCGACAAACGACCCCCAAAAACAACAAACAACAACACAACACACAAAAACACACACACACACACCACCACGCACCCCACGCACGAGCACGCACGCCCCACGCACGACGCACGCACGCAGCACGCACCCCACGAGAAAAAAAAAATTTCAGTAAAGCTTGTCATAGAAATGATGATGATAATAATAATAATGTGATGATGAGATGAGATGATGATAATACGAACCTTATATACACCTACCCAACTTTTCCAAAAATTTTACGCCCAACGCAAAACAAAACAAACAATCAAAAAAACAACAAAACAAAACAGAAAACCACACCACACACCACACAACACACACACACAACACACACACACACACACACCAACACACACAAACACACACACAAAACCCCCACACACACACACAAAACACAACACACACACACAAAACACACACACACACACACACACCCCACCACACACACAAAACAACAACACACACACACACACACACAAGATTCAAAAACCTAACAGAGGAACACATATAACTCACAGACATGAACAAATACAGTACAAGGATATACTCTCACTAGAAATAAGATCCCCCCAAAGTATTGATCCTTGGCACTGGGTGGGAGAACTACTGACACCCTCCCCCCCCCCCCCCCCCCCCCCCCCCTTTTTTTTCTGACTGAGTTGACGAGACAGAGGAAAATGGCCGTGGCAGGTGTGCGAAGGTGACACCATCATCGTGGACCTGGAGAACTACTTCGCCATGACCGAGGGCGTCACCATCCACTGGCACGGCATCCTGCAGCGCTTCACGCCTCACATGGACGGTGTCGGCATGATCACCCAGTGCCCCATTCAGGCCTACACCACATTCCAGTACAGGTATACCCATTCAGACTTACGCCTCCTTCCAGTACAGGTATGCCCATCCTGGGCTACACCTTCTTCCAGTACAGGTATACCCATTCAGGCTTACACATCCTTCCAGTACAGGTAAATTCATTCCGGCTTACATCCATTTCCAATACAGTTATACCCATTCAGGCTTACACCTCCTTCCAGTACAGGTATACCCATTCCGGCTTCTATCTATTCCAATACAGGTATACCTATTCAGGTTCACACCTCCTTCCAGTACAGGTATACCCATTCATGCTTACATCTTCCTCTAACCACACACACACACACACTAAAGCAGCTGTGAAGGCCTGAAGCCAGGCTATACATTCTGTTTGCATCACCAACAGGTTTGTGGCTCTCGATCCGGGCACTCACTTCTGGCACGCGCACACGGGTCTGCAGAGAGGGGAGGGGGTCTTCGGCAGTCTAGTGGTCCGCCAGCCGCCTTCCCGTGAGCCTCACGCCGGAAGTTACGACTTTGACCTTCCGGAGCACGTGCTGATCGTGAACGAATGGCAGAACAAACCGCTGGTGGAGATCTACACCGCTTACCACCACGCTGATGGGAAACAGTCAGCCGATGCAGTGCTCATCAATGGTGAGTCGTTTCTCTCACTGGCTGACTCACCGACCGGCCTGCTGACTGACTGACTGACTGACTGATTGGTTGTTTGATTGCTGACTGACTGGCTGATTGGTTGTTTGATTGCTGACTGACTGGCTGATTGGTTGTTTGATTGCTGACTGACTGGCTGATTGGTTGTTTGATTGCTGACTGACTGGCTGATTGGTTGTTTGATTGCTGACTGACTGGCTGATTGGTTGTTTGATTGCTGACTGACTGGCTGATTGGTTGTTTGATTGCTGACTGATTGACCGGCTGGCTATATGACTGATGGACTAACTGGTTGACTGAACGACTGGCTGACACTAGCTAGTTGACTGAATGTCTGCCTGACAGATTGATTGTTTGATCGCTGACTCACTGGCTGACTGGTTGTGTGACTGATGGACTAGCTAGTTGAGTGAATGTCTGATTGATCGCTGATTGACTGACTGGTTGTATGATTGATAGATTAGCTAGTTTACTAAATTTCTGACTGGCTGACTGACTGACTGACTGATTGATCGTTTGATTGCTGTCTGACTGTTTGATTGTTCTATATTTATAACTGTGGTTAAGGTAAGACCCTTCTGTTGGTGTTGTTGTGTTTGTTGTTGTATTGTTCTTTTAACTTTATGTATTCATTATTTTACGAGCCCGCCATGACCACAACAAAATTGCTCGTTTCTACCATGCATTGAAAACCGTCTCCAGCAAATGCCAGACAAATAGATTTCATCCATACCATCTTTGTCTGTGTGTGTGTGTGTGTGTGTGTGTGTGTGTGTGTGTGTGTGTGTGTGTGTGTGTGTGTGTGTGTGGTGTGTGTGTGTGGTGTGTGTTTGTGTGTGTGTGTGTGTGTGTGTGTGTGTGTTTTTGTGTGTGTGTGTGTGTGTGTGTGTGTTTGGTGTGTGTGTGTGTGTGTGTGTGTGTGTTGTGTGTTTTGTGTGTGTTGTGTGTTTGTGTGTGTGTGTGGGGTGTGTGTGTGTGTGTGTGTGTGTGTGTTTTTGTGTTGTTAAACGGCGCGCGCGCGGCGGGACCCAACAACACAAACACAAAACCACACCACACACACGCACACACACACACACACACACACACAACACAAAACACACCACACACACACACACCACACACAACACAACCACATTGCTTGGAAAAGGTGGGTTTGCACTGACAATTTGGCCATGTTTTGTATTGTCTAATTATAACAGCGTTCTTTTCAACCTCGTGTGTGCTTTGAGCTCTGCTGTGCTTCGTTCAAGGTCGCTCCCAAGACCCCACAGGAAAGATCTCGCTTCCACGCTCTGTATTCCGAGTGAAGCCGGGTCAAAAGTACCGCTTCCGGGTCATCAACTCCGGAAGTTTGTTCTGCCCTATCCAGATCTCCGTCGACAACCACGACCTCACGCTTATCGCCTCTGATGGCAGAGCCTTCGAACCGTTTGTGGTCAGTGTAATGTCTTATCTGTATGTGTTGTTGTTGCTGTCATTGGTTGTTGTTTTCATTGCGGTGTCACTGACGTTGTTGTTGGTGATTTCGGTACATGGAGATGTTGTTGGTGGTGGTGGTGGTAGTGGTGTTGCTGTTGTTGTTTGTGGTAGTGTTGTTGCTGTTGTTGATGACGTTGGTGGTGGTGGTTGTCATGTTGTTGTTGTTGTTAATAATTACTTTTTGAACCTGCCCAACAATTAGATCACTTCTTGCAGCACATTTTGTACCGTTTCTGGCTTTTGCTTTAAACGGTGGGTCGCTTTGCGGGAGAACTATGGCATATGTTCATACCTTAGATAATCAGTCAATGACTCGGTCACTTTTAATCTTCATTTCGTGCGTCACTGGACCTAACTTTCGGTCTAACTGTGACTCTGTCCTGTGACTGCTGCATGACCTAACTTTCGGTCTAACTCTGTCCTGTGCCTGCGTCGTCATGACGTAATTTTCGGTCTAACTGCGACTCTCTCCTGTGACTGCTGCCAAGATCTAACTTTCGGTCTAAGTGCTACTGACTCCTGTGGCTGAGCCGACAGGACCTATCTTTCCCTCCCACTACACTACTGTAACTCCAGGAATAACATCTACGTATCAAGGCCAAGGCTTGACTAGTTTAAAACTAGTGTATCCTTCGCTGGAGCGTCCCTCTGGAATTCCTTCCCTCTCTCTCTCTCTCTCTCTCTCTCTCTCTCTCTCTCTCTCTCTCTCTGTGAGAATAACGCTTCATCAAACTTGGACTGACTTGTTTGAGTCACACCGTTGCCTAAAATGAGTGTTGATTACATGTATGTCGATGAATGAAATTTAATTGCAATGTGTCTGCATATTTGTAGCTACTCTGTGTAACTGCATTAATCTGCTGTGTATTTGTGCTTATATATCTTGGTAGAATAGTCGTGCTTAATTGTGCTTGTAGCATAGCAAGGACTGGCTGTTAGGTATGTCCAAACGGTATGTCCCTGTGAGTTGATTATGTCCAAATGGACCTAAAAAAAAAAGTTTCAAGCAGATAATTGTCCCAGTTCTACATCTCATTTTTCACCATTTTCACCGTTTAACTGGTTTTGTGGCTTTAAAAAGGAGACTACCACGAAAATTCGCCGGTTTTGTTTTGTCCTAAGAAATAGGTTCTTTTCAAACTTTTATATGTTTCGATCCAAATGGACCTAACGCTACTATCCTAATGATTTTGATTTAATTTGAGTTTTTACGTTTTGGTTTGACACAGAGCATTTTCGGAAAAACATAACAATATTAGTGTATGCAGTTTGAAAAAAAGGGGGCATGCCCAAGAGTGTATGTGCGGTGGCATGACTTAGAATTATCGAGGCATGTCTTCCGGGGACGAACCAGCTTTAATTTCCCGCTGGGATTAATGAAGTATATTGTATTCTTATCGTTATTGTCATCCCTGAAAATTTTGGATTTGGAGTTAACTGCGGGCTGTACAGGTGCGTGTTCGACATTACAGCGCGGGCGCACGACCATCCGAAGGCCACCCGCCGGTGGACAACTCTGGATGGGGCCCGGGGGCCCGGGGGGCCCGGACGTCAAGAAGCTGGAGGAGCTGGCCCTCGTCCAGTACCTCGGGCCCCCACGTTTTGCAGGACGTGCAACTCCTGTCTGCCAACACTACGCGTGGGGTGAAGGGGAATCGTGAGGTGTGTGTGTGTGTGTGGGGGGGGGGGGGGGGGGGGGGGGGGGGCCTTGGAGCGGGGCCCCGGGGGGGGGGGCCGTGAACGGAGCGGCCCTCGTCCAGTACCCGCCCCGACGTTCTGCAGGACGTGCAACTCCTGCGCCAACACCGCGTCCGGAGATGAAGGGAATCGTGAGGGGGGGGTGTGTGTGTGTGTGGGGTGGGGGGGTGGGGGGGGGGCTTTTTTGGGGACGGGCCGGGTAGGGGGGGGGGGGGGCGTGTAAAGGAGCGGCCGTCGTCCAGTACCCAGCCCCGACGTTCCAGGACGTGCAACTCCTGTCGCCAACACTCGCGTCCGGAGATGAAGGGGAAAGTGAGGGGTGTGTGTGTGTGTGGGGGGGGGGGGGGGGGGGGGGGGGGGGGGTATTTTTTGGGCCCCAAAACTCCGTCCGGAGATGAAGGGAATCGGAGTGTGTGTGTGTGTGTGTGTGTGTGTGTGTGTGTGTGTGTGTGTGTGTGTGTGTGTGTGTGTGTGTGTGTGTGTGTGTGTGGGGGGTTTTGGGGGGGGGGGGGTTTTTGGGGGGGGGGTGGGGGGGGAGGGGGGGGGGGGGGTTCCTTTTTGGGGGGGAACCCCCCCTTGGCCGGGTAAAGGGGGAGGGGGGGGGGGGGGGGGGGGGGGGGGGGGGGGGGGGGGGGGGTGTGATGACAAGGAGCTGGCCCTCATCCAGTACCTCAGCCCCGACGTTCTGCAGGACGTGCAACCCTGTCTGCCAACACTACGCGTCCGGGGAAAAAAGGGGGGGGGGGGGGGGGGGGGGGGGGGGGGGGGGGGGTTGGAAATTTTGGGGGGTTGTGGGTTTGGGGGTTTTTTGGGGTGGGTGGGTGTGTGTGTGTGTGTGTGTGTGTGTGTTCAGGCTGGTGCCTGAAAGGTGTGTGAGGAGCACAACAAAGGCCAAAACAAATAACCTACGCACGCACGCACACAACACAAACGCACGCACGCACGCACGTGCACGCACACACAAGCACGCACGCGCAAAACACAACACACACACACCACACCGGCACCACACACACAAACCCACCAAACACCCCACAACCACAACAAATCCAAAACACACACAAAAGCAACAAAAAACAAACAACCCACACACCAAAACCAAACACAACACCACCACACACAAAATTTAACAACACAAACCCCACCACCAAAACAACCACACCAAACAACACACCCCACCACCTCAAAAAAAAAAACCCCCCACACACAAACACACGCACCCCCAAAAACAACACACAAACACACAAAAAAACCACACCACACACACACAACCACACACCACACACAAAAACACCCAACACAAACACACACTCACACCTGCGTTTGTCCCCTGACAGCTGTTCAACTCGATCTCCGTGGAGAGGACCGAGCCACTGGGAGATCCCAGAGACCAGATCCTGGGAATGAACGCTGTTGCCCCTGACGACCGCAGCTTGACCGGCAAACCGGACCACCAGTTCATCCTCGACTTTCAAATGCGCGACGTGGACAACCTGCACTACTTTGACCCTGACCTTTACCCGCCAGGAAAAGGTCCCTACAGAACCTTCCGCTCTGCTCAGATCAGCAGGTCAGGGGCCGTGAGATTGTTGGGCCGTGAGACTGCTGGGCCGTGAGACTGCTGGGCCGTGAGATTGTTTGACCGTGAGACTGTTGGGCCGTGAGACTGTTGGCCGTGAGACTGTTGGGCCGTGAGACTGTTGGGCCGTGAGATTGTTGTGCCGTGAGATTGTTGTGCCGTGAGATTGTTGGGCCGTGAGATTGTTGGGCCGTGAGACGGTTGGGCCGTGAGACTGTTGGGCCGTGAGATTGTTGTGCCGTGAGATTGTTGTGCCGTGAGATGTTGGGCCGTGAGATTGTTTGCCGTGAGACGTTGGGCCGTGAGATGTTGGGCGTGGCTGTGGGGTGAGATTTTGGGCCGTGAGAGGCGTGAGACTGTTTGGGCGTGAACGGGGTGAGATGTTTGGGCGTGAGACGGGGGGTGAGACTGTTTGGGCTGTGAGATTTGGGGGGGTGTGAGACGGCGTGAGACTGGGGCTGTGAGATGTTGGGCTGTGAGACGGGGGGTGAGACTGTTTGGGCGTGAGATGTTGGGCTGTGAGACGGGGGGTGAGACTGTTTGGGCTGTGAACGGGGGGTGAGATGTTTGGGCTGTGAGACGGGGGGTGAGATGTTTGGGCTGTGAACGGGGTGAGATTGGGGCTGTGAGACGGGGAGTAGACTGGGGGCATGGGGGGGTGGATTGGGGGTGAATAAGGGTGTTGGCTGGGGGTTGGGGTTTTTGAGATTTTGGGTGTGAAACCCCGGGATGTGAGATAAGGGGGTGTTTGGGGTTTAGGGGGAAAAATGGGGGGTGGCCCACTGGGATGTGAGATAAGGGTGTTTGGGGGGGGGGGGCACCACTGGGATGTGAGATTTTTAGGGGGGTGACACCACTTGGTGTGATGGTGTGACACCATTGGGGTGTGAGATTATAGGGTGGACACCATGGGATGTGAGACATGGGTGACAATCGGATGTGGATTATAAGGTGTGACACCCCTTGGGGTGTGAGTGGTGTGACACCATGGGATGTGAGATATAGGGGTGACACCACTGGGATGTAAAAACTATAGGGTGTGACACCCCTGATGTGAGATTTTAGGGGGTGACACCACGGGGTTTAGTTGGGGGTGACCCCTGGGATGTGAGACTATAGGGGGTGACACCACTGGGATGTGAGACTATAGGGTGTGACACCCCTGGGGTGTGAGACTATAGGGTGTGACACCACTGGGGTGTGAGACTTAGGGTGTGACACCACTGGGATGTGAGACTATAGGGTGTGACACCACTGGGATGTGAGACTATAGGGTGTGACACCACTGGGCTGTGAGTGGTGTGACACCATTGGGATGTGAGACTATAGGGTGTGACACCACTGGGATGTGAGACTATAGGGTGTGACACCACTCGGATGTGAGATTATAAGGTGTGACACCACTGGGCTGTGAGTGGTGTGACACCACTGGGCTGTGAGTGGTGTGACACCACTGGGCTGTGAGTATTGGGGTGTGACACCACTGGGATGTGAGACTATAGGGTGTGACACCACTAAGATGTGAGACTATAGGGTGTGACACCACTGGGATGTGAGACTATAGGGTGTGACACCACTGGGATGTGAGACTATAGGGTGTGACACCACTGTGATGTGAGACTATAGGGTGTGACACCACTGGGATGTGAGACTATAGGGTGTGACACCACTAGATGTGAGACTATAGGGTGTGACACCACTGGGCTGTGAGACTATAGGGTGTGACACCACTGGGATGTGAGACATAGGGTGTGACACCACTGGGATGTGAGACTAATAGGGTGTGACACCACTAGGATGTGAGACTATAGGGTGTGACACCACTGGGATGTGAGTGGTGTGACACCACTAAGATGTGAGACTATAGGGTGTGACACCACTGGGATGTGAGACTATAGGGTGTGACACCACTAGGATGTGAGACTAAAGGGTATGACTCCACTGGGATGTGAGACTAAGTGGGCGTGACTGAGGAATATGGGGCGTGACTAGGGAATATGAGACAAATGGGGCGTGACATAGGGATATGAGACAAACTGGGTGTGTCTAGGGGATATGAGACAAATTGGGTGTGACTAGGGGATATGAGACAAATTGGGTGTGACTAGGGGATATGAGACAAATGGGGCGTGACATGGGGATATGAGACAAATTGGGTGTGACTAGGGGATATGAGACAAATGGGGTGTGACAAGAGGATATGAGACAAATGGGGCGTGACTGGGGATATGAGACAAATGGGGCGTGACTAGGGGATATGAGACAAATGGGGCTTGACTAGGGATATGAGACCAATGGGGCGTGACTAGGGGATATGAGACAAATGGGGTGTGGCTAGGGGAAATAAGTCTAAGAGGGGTGGTGGTTCATTATTGTTGATTGTTGATCGCTTTTATATAGCGCTATTCTCCGCTCTCTCGAGCAGACTCACTGTGCTCGCATGTGATTCTACATGAGTCAATAGCTTTTTATAGCGCGTTTTGGAATATAAGCCGAAGTGGTGTAAGCTGGCATGGCTGGTGCCACATGAAACTGCTGCCATCTCGGCGCGTTCTGTGTACACCATACAACCATGCACCATGTCACTTCATGCAAAGCCACATACGTAAGGTGATGCGTGTTTAGCTGTAACCTGCCACCTGCACTTTTGGCAGAATGACCGGCGATCTTTTAATTACGTGCTACTGCGGTAACACGGGGGTGGAACGGATACCGAAATAAGAGTCGGCACAGAAAGTTGGCCCTGGAGAAGAAAATTTTCCCGCCGCTTCTGCAGGGACTCGAACCCGCGACCTTTCAATCACGAGTCCGGCGCTCTAACCACTGAGCCATCCCAGCTCCCCAGAGGGATACGAGACTGGTTGAGAGATATGAGACTGTTAAGGGGGCATGACTGTGGAACACGAGACTAATGCGATGTGACTTAGCGGTGTGAGACTAAAGGAGCGTGACTAATTAATCGACCGATTTGCTCAGCTTACCTGGTAACCAAACGACAAACCAAATTAACAGCTCGAACAAACGTCACACGGAGAACAAAGGACACAGCAACATACATTTTAATCGCCTTTGACTTCTCTCATCTGGCATACGAGTAAAAATACAATGCACATAAACTTCCCCAAAAGTACATCTTCAAAAACTTCCTTTGATGGTTCAAGTGTTGCTTTACGTCCACAGAAACTGTAGGTTTATTAGGGACGGGAGCCCAGGACGTCCACCTCGACTTTCACACAGCTCCTGAGCTCTGAAAACGTCCTTCCTTCAGGTGATGCTTAATGTCCTCGGATGTCGGTTGACATATTAGGGACAAGCTGAGACCAATGCCGAAGCACGGTTCAGTGTTGCCCTACGTCCACAGAAACCAGAAGGCTCGTTAGGACGGACAGCCCAGGACGGCCACCTCGCCTTTCACACAGCTCCTGAACTCTGAAAAAAACTTCCTTCCTTAGTGGTATGACCAAATACCTCCCATCAGGCACACTCGGCGATACTGGTGTGCCCAACATAAGACTGACAGAACCAATTTTTGTTCAAGTTCGGACGTAGTCCTTTGCTTTCGAAACTAGCTCAACGTACAAACACGTACACTTAGACATTTACACGTCAGCATAAGAGTGATTTGTCATAATCGGAAACAGACCATAGCACTTGCAAATAATCGGCAAACAATGAAGGGGAGTTAATAGCTCTCGAAAAGACGTCACAGGAATAATCAGGGACGCAACAACAACAGCGGGGCTACCAGAGGCAGTTCGGTCTCTTGTTGCGTCATTTGTTATGTACCAAGCGTTATTAATTCCTTTGTTGTGTTTAGTCAACTACTCTCTGTCTGTCTGTCTGTCTGTCTTTCTGTCTGTCTCTCTGTCTCTGTCTCTGTGTCTCTCTGTCTCTGTCTCTCTCTCTCTCTCTCTCTCTCTCTCTCTCTCTCTCTCTCTCTCTCTCTCTCTCTCTCTCTATATATATATATATATATATATAAGGCGGCATTTGTCAAATCAGTAAACAAAGGAGTTAAGCACTGCTCGACAGACGTCACACAAACATAACAACAACAAATACCTGAACCGCCTACAGTACTTCTTACATGGCATGCGAGTCAACGCAAGGTACATAAACTCCACCAAAGGTATATCCTCATTAATCCAGCACTTGAAACTTCGGCAAACTCAGACCGCACTGACTACGGTCTCAGATCAGCTGCGAGAGAGGCTTGTGAGGAACCTTGTTCCCTCTGCTCTGAATTATTAATGGATAATGAATTTTGTGACCGATGCATTGGTATCCGTAGGGGAAGTGGAAATCGAAGAAGACTACGGGAAGGTTTCTTCGCCTGCCTTGACAAAATTGGTCGGTCGCAACAGGAACTAAAACGTCTGACATACAGCATGGTAGAAGAAGACTACGGGAAGTGTGTCTTCGGTTGCCTTACAAAATTGATCGCTCGCAACAGGAACTAAAACGTCTGACATACAGCATGGTAGAAGAAGACTACGGGAAGTGTGTCTTCGGTTGCCTTACAAAACTTTATCGCTCGCAACAGGAACTAAAACGTCTGACATACAGCATGGTAGAAGAAGACTACGGGAAGTGTGTCTTCGGTTGCCTTACAAAATTGATCGCTCGCAACAGGAACTAAAACGTCTGACATACAGCATGGTAGAAGAAGACTACGGGAAGTGTGTCTTCGGTTGCCTTACAAAACTGATCGCTCGCAACAGGAACTAAAACGTCTGACATACAGCATGGTAGAAGAAGACTACGGGAAGTGTGTCTTCGGTTGCCTTACAAAACTGATCGCTCGCAACAGGAAAAACTCAAACGTCTCACAGACTAAATGGCAGGACCAGCAGCACTGCCCTTTTTAGCAAGCGAAGCGATCTGAATTTCACCCAAAGGGTGTATGAAGTGCGATGCTACTGCTTTACCCATAGTATGACCGCTCGTCATCCACAGAAGCATCAAATGGAACGCCGGGAATTGTTGTGTGCCTTACGCTTAACTTGCGTTGTGAGGGCATTTTCCCTAGGAAGGCATCTGGTCTTGGCTGACGTTATAATGATGTGATCTGTCTGCAGAATCAGCAACCGACTGGGACCGGTTCCTCTTCTGGCGCAAATGGACCAGATACCGGAAGTAAGTCTGTTCGACGTTAAGACACCTCAGTAATTATTGAGATATCTCCACTGAGGCATCTCGATATTGAAATACTACGATACTTAGACACCTTGACGCCGAAACACCTAGATACACACGCACGCACGCACGCACACACGCACGCTCGCACGCACGCACACAAGCACGCAAGCACGCACGCACGCACGCGCGCACGCGCGCACGCACGCACGCACACACGCACGCACGCACGCACACACACACACACACACACACACACACACACACACACACACACACACACACACACACACACACACTCTCTCGTTGACACGCACATAAAGCCACAGTCATCAAACCATCGATCGCCTGGAGGAGAGAGGCGCTGAAAGAGGAAGCGCTAGACGGTCTTCCTTGAAAGGACGAGAGAGGGCCATCGTCAGTCAGACGTACATTGGAACCGTTTAAAAGGCAACGTTCGGTACACTTCTGTGAGACAGGGTGGAACGCATGTGGGCTTTTCCGAGCGCACAGATACCATCTTGAACTAACTGAACTGATAATGAGGTGACCGCGAAATACTTGACTGTGATTGTGACCTGCTTAACTGTGAATGAGTGTGACCTGCGTGATTGTGAATGACTGTGACCTGCCTATTTATGACCTGAGTGACTGTGACCTGCCTATTTATGACCTGCGTGACTGTGAGTGACTGTGACCTGCCTATTTATGACCTGCGTGACTGTGACCTGCCTATTTATGACCCTGACTTGTGACTGTGACCTGCCTATTTATGACCCCTTTAGTGACTGTGACCTGCCTATTTATGACCCTGCGGTGAAAATTGGGGAATGACTGTGACCTGCCTATTTATGACCCCTTTAGTGACTGTGACCTGCCTATTTATGACCCTGCGTGACCCGTTTTTAGGGGACTGTGACCTGCCTATTTATGACCTGCGTGACTGTGAGTGACTGTGACCTGCCTATTTATGACCTGCGTGACTGTGACCTGCCTATTTATGACCTGCGTGACTGTGACTGATTTTGACCTGCCTATTTATGACCTGCCTATTTATGACCTGCGTGACTGTGACCTGCCTATTTATGACCTGCGTGACTGTGAGTGACTGTGACCTGCCTATTTATGACCTGTGTGACTGTGAGTGACTGTGACCTGCCTATTTATGACCTGCCTGACTGCAATCCCCACGACTGTAACTGACTGTGATCTCTGAAGTGATCGCAGTGTCTTTGACTGTAACTGAATGATCTCTGTGACTGACTGTGATCTCTGTGACTGACTGTCTGTGATCTCTGTGACTGACTGTGATCTCTGTGACTGTGATCTCTGTGACTGTGCCTGATTGTGATCTCTGTGACTGTACCTGACTGTGATCTCTGTGACTGTACCTGACTGTGATATCTGTGACTGTACCTGACTGTGATATCTGTGACTGTACCTGACTGTGGTTTCTGTGACTGTGATTTCTGTGACTGTACCTGATTGTGATCTGACTGTGATCTGACTGACTGTGATCTCCGTGACTGCAACTGACTGTGACCGTGTCTGACTGTGGCAGGAGATGCTCTGTGACTGACTGTGATATCTGTGACCGTGTCTGACTGTGATCTCCGTGACTGCAACTGACTGTGACCGTGTCTGACTGTGGCAGGAGATGCTGTCTGACTGACTGTGATATCTGTGACCGTGTCTGACTGTGATCTCCGTGACTGCAACTGACTTCTGACCGTGTCTGACTGTGGCAGGAGATGCTGTGTAACGAGACGTCGGTGGGCGAGGACTGTGAGACGAAGTGGTGCGAGTGCGTGCACAGACTGCGGGTTCAGCAGGACGACATCGTGGAGATGGTCTTCATCAGTCCGTCCGGCAGCGGATTCACCCACCCCATCCACGTGCACGGCTACAGCTACCGGGTGGTTGCCATGGAGAGGGTGAGAGACAGTTTCCGTCCCCCCCCCCCCCCCCCCACCCTCCTACACCTCACCTCCCTTCTCACCTCTCGTCACGGCTTCTGCTACAGGGTGGTTGTCATGGAGAGGGTGTGAGACAGTTTGTGCCCCCCCCCCCCCCCCCCCCCCCCTACACCCCACCTCCCTTCTCACCTCTCGTCACGGCTTCTGCTACAGGGTGGTTGTCATGGAGAGGGTGGGAGACATCTTCCACCGCCACCCCCCACCCCTCCACCCACCATCTCACCTCCCATCTCAGTCGCCATGGAGAGGGTGAGAGCCATTTTCCATCACCCCACATCCGCCATCTCACTTCCCGTCACGGTTTTTTGCTACGGGTGGTCTCCATAGACATCTCCCTCCGCCTCTCTCATCGCACCCCCCCCCCCTCTCCTCCATCTCCCTGCCCCCCTCCCCCCTCTCTTCTCCATCTCTCTGAGCCGCTCCCCCCCCCCCCCCGCACCCTTCCCCTCACTCTATTTCTATCTCATTTCCCGTCACGGTTTCTGATACAGGGTGGTTGTCATGAAGAGGGTGAGAGACATCTCTCTCCCCCTCCCCCCTCCCTCCCTTCTCCATCTCTCTGACTTTCTATCTGGCTGGCAGTGGAAACATGGTGCTTAACGTCCACAGAAACCATAAGGCTTATTAGGGACGAGCAGAAGGGGGAAGGGGGTATGGAGGTGGTGGGGGGTTGGGGGGGGGGGGGGGGGGGAGAGGGAGATTATATACCTATCGCTACACTGCCACCAACAGAATGACTCCTGCATTGAGATGGGCAGCGATGAGAGCCATTTTAATGTTTCATAATTGTGAGGAACAAAGTCACAAGACAGTGTCCACGGATCACAACTTCTGAATAGAAAGGAGAGCCGAAACGGATCGAACCGAGGCCCTTCCGCTGCGTACCAGCTTATTGGCTAACCGCTGGGCCAAACCGGCTCACGTGGCCCAGGTGAAGACGTTGATGTTGATGAAGCTAACAACGATTTGCAGGTGGAAGAGGTGCTGTCGCCAGAGTTGTTCAGGGAGATGGATGCCCGCGGTGAAATCAAGCGGAAGCTGTCCAAGGCTCCGTTCAAAGACACCGTGCCTCTGCCTAATGGTGGCTACGTCATTATTCGCTTCGTGGCAGACAACCCTGGTGAGCATGGTTGTAGTGCAGTGTACGGTTGTCTCCCCTGCTTCTTCAGTTCGATTGGCTTCGGTTGGACTCTGTGTGTGTGTGTGTGTGTGTGTGTGTGTGTGTGTGTGTGTGTGTGTGTGTGTGTGTGTGTGTGTGTGTGTGTTTTCGTTCTTTTAACAAAAGAAATTAAAAAATCAGGTCCAACCTGTTCCCGTTAAGGAGACATGTCTGTTGACCAGGTGTGTGGTTCGCTGACGGTGTATATTCTCGTTAAGCAGGTGTGCGCAGTGACCAGGTGTGTTGCTAAGGAGAACTGTCTGTTGACCAGGTGTGTGGTTCGCTGACTGTGTGTTTTCGTGAAGGAGATGAGTCTGTTGACCAGGTGTGCGGTTCGCTGACTGTGTGTTGTTGTTAAGGAGATGTGTCTGTTGACCAGGTGTGCGGTTCGCTGACTGTGTGTTGTTGTTAAGGAGATGTGTCTGTTGACCAGGTGTGTGGTTCGCTGGGGGTGTTGTTCTTAGGAGATTTTCTGTTGACCAGGTGTGTGGTTCGCTGACGGTGTATTTTCTCGTTAAGCAGGTGTGTGTAATGGCCAGGTGTGTGGTTCGCTGACTGTATATTCTCGCTATGCAAATGTGTGGCTTGCTGACTGTATGTTGTTGTTAAGGAGATATGTCTGTTGACCAGGTGTGTGGCTTGCTGACTGTGTGTTGTTATTAAGGAGATATGTCTGTTGACAGGTGTGTGGTTTGCTGACTGTGTGTTGTTATTAAGGAGATATGTCTGTTGACAGGTGTGTGGTTCGCTGTGTGTTGTTATTAAGGAGATATGTCTGTTGACCAGGTGTGTGGCTTGCTGACTGTGTGTTGTTATTAAGGAGATATGTCTGTTGACCAGGTGTGATGTTCGCTGTGTGTTGTTGTTAAGGAGACGTGTCTGTTGACAAGGTGTGTGGCTTTCTGTCTGTGTGCTGTTGTTAAGGAGATGTGTCTGTTAACAGGTGTGTGGTTCGCTGTGTGTTGTTGTTAAGGAGATGTGTCTGTTGACAGGTGTGTGGTTTGTTGACTCTGTCTGTTGACCAGGTGTGTGGTTCGCTGACTGTGTGTTTTCGTTAAGGAGATGAGTCTGTTGACCAGGTGTGCGGTTCGCTGACTGTGTGTTGTTGTTAAGGAGATGTGTCTGTTGACCAGGTGTGTGGTTCGCTGTGTGTTGTTCTTAAGGAGATGTGTCTGTTGACCAGGTGTGTGGTTCGCTGACGGTGTCTTTTCTCGTTAAGCAGGTGTGTGTAATGGCCAGGTGTGTGGTTCGCTGACTGTATATTCTCGCTATGCAAATGTGTGGCTTGCTGACTGTATGTTGTTGTTAAGGAGATATGTCTGTTGACCAGGTGTGTGGCTTGCTGACTGTGTGTTGTTGTTAAGGAGATATGTCTGTTGACCAGGTGTGTGGCTTGCTGACTGTGTGTTGTTATTAAGGAGATATGTCTGTTGACAGGTGTGTGGTTTGCTGACTGTGTGTTGTTGTTAAGGAGATATGTCTGTTGACAGGTGTGTGGTTCGCTGTGTTTGTTATTAAGGAGATATGTCTGTTGACAGGTGTGTGGTTTGCTGACTGTGTGTTGTTATTAAGGAGATATGTCTGTTGACAAGGTGTGTGGTTTGCTGACTGTGTGTTGTTATTAAGGAGATATGTCTGTTGACAGGTGTGTGGTTTGCTGACTGTGTGTTGTTGTTAAGGAGATATGTCTGTTGACAGGTGTGTGGTTCGCTGTGCGTTGTTGTTAAGGAGATATGTCTGTTGACCAGGTGTGTGGCTTGCTGACTGTGTGTTGTTGTTAAGGAGATGTGTCTGTTGACCAGGTGTGATGTTCGCTGTGTGTTGTTGTTAAGGAGACGTGTCTGTTGACCAGGTGTGTGGCTTTCTGACTGTGTGCTGTTGTTAAGGAGATGTGTCTGTTGACAGGTGTGTGGTTTGCTGACTCTGTCTGTTGACAGGTGTGTGGTTCGCTGACTATGTCTGTTGACAGGTGTATGGTTCGCTGTGTGTTGTTGTTAAGGAGATGTGTCTGTTGACCAGGTGTGTGGTTTGCTGACTATATCTGTTGACAGGTGTGTGGTTCGCTGTGTGTCGTTGTTAAGGAGATGTGTCTGTTGACCAGGTGTGTGGTTTGCTGACTCTGTCTGTTGACAGGTGTGTGGTTCGCTGTGTGTTGTTGTTAAGGAGATGTGTCTGTTGACCAGGTGTGTGGTTCGCTCACTGCCACCTAGCCTTCCACGCGGAGATCGGCATGGCGCTTTCCCTGGAGGTGTTGGGGTCAGACGGGAAGCTGCCCCCGCCACCCGAGAACTTCCCCATCTGTGGACCCTTTCAGGCGCCCCGGCAGAAAGGGCTCAGCTTCAAACCGACAGACGCCGAGGTGTGTGTGTGTGTGTGTGTGTGTGTGTGTGTGTGTGTGTGTGTTGTGTGTGTTTTGGTGTGTGTGTGTTGTGTTGTGTTGTGTTGTGTTGTGTTGTGTTGTGTGTTGTGTGTGTGTGTGTGTGTGTGTGTGTGTGTGTGTGTGTGTGTGTGTGTGTTGTGTTGTGTTGTGTTGTTTTGTGTTTTTGTGTTGTGTGGGGTGTGTGTGTGGGGTGTGTGTGTGTGTGTGTGTTTTTTGTTTGTGTGTGTGTGTTTTGTGTGTGTGTGTGTTGTGTTGTGTTGTGTTGTGTAGTGTGTGTGTGTGTGTGTGTGTTGTGTGTGGGGTGTGTGTGTGTGTTGTGTTGTTTTGTGTATGTGTGTGTATGTGTGTGTGTGTGTGTGTTGTGTTGTGTTGTGTTATGTGTGTGTGTGTGTGTGTGGTGGTGTGTGTGTGTGGGGTGTTGTGTTGTGTTGTGTATGTGTGTGTGTATGTGTGTGTGTGTGTGTGTTGTGTTGTG
>JABMCL010003357.1:130000-190000 GCA_018857735.1 Alviniconcha marisindica | reverse complement strand
CCAGTGTTTGTTACGTGTGAGGTTTCGACATATGCTTATTTCTATTTACACTTAGAGCTGTAATCATTATTACAGTACCGTAGACTGTATAAAAATTGGAATAAAACATGTTTATGCTTAGGGTTGTAATCATTATTACAGACTGTATAAAAATTGGAATAAAACGTGTTAATGGTGAAAACGTTAAGAAAAAACAAAAATGCATCCAAAGTGCAATAACAAATTGTTAAGAAAAAAGAAAAAAAAGGTGCATAGTCTCCACCAGAGTAATGCTGACTGCGGCATAGTTCAGGAGCTGTGTGAGAGTCGAGGTGGCCGTCCTGGGCTGTCCGTCCTAACGAGCCTTCTGGTTTGTGTGGACATAAAGCTATACTGAACCATGCTTCGGCATTGGTCTCAGCTTGTCCCTAATACGTCAACTGACATCTGAAGACATTAAGCAACACTACCTACCATGCTGACTGCAGTAATGCAGGACTGATTGTGACAACAGCAAGTGACTCAGCTCTTTGAGATTGGAGACAAAAAAATCTTCCAAGTATTGGACACCAAAACAGCCTAACAAAATAGCTCAGCTAAAAGCAGACAAGTATCCTACATCTAATTTTTCACCATTTAAGTGTTGTTTTGTAGCTTAAAAATGGGGCTTATCCCCAAAATGTGCACATTTTGTTTCGTGGTAATATTTAAAAAAATTGTGCGTTTCAAAAAGGTCATGCCAACATTCTTTCAAGCACTGGACAACAAAACAACACGCACCAAAACAGCTCAACCAAAAGCAGGTAAATATCCTACATCCCATTTTTCACTGTGTAACTGTTGCTTAAGTGTTGTTTTGTTGTTTGAAAAAGGGGTTTGCTGTTACCCCCAAAATTCACATGCTTTGTTTTAACAAACAGTTTTCCTTTGAACCTTTTTCTTTTCTTTTCGTGAGGCAGTTTGGCCCAGCAGTAAGGCGTTAGGCTGGTAAGCAGAGGGACCTTGGTTTGAATCCGCTTCGGCTCTCCTTTCTCTTCAAAAGTTGTGGTCTGTGGACACTGTCTCGTGACTTTGTCCCTCACAATTAATGAAACATTAAAATGGCTCTCATCGCTGCCCATCTTAATGCAGGAGTCATTCTGGTGGCAACAGTGTAGCAATAGGTATATAATCCCCCCCCCCCCCCCCCCAAAAAAAAGCTTTCTGGTTTCTATGGACATTAGGCACCATGTTTACTTACTTACTTACTTGAACCTTTTATGTGTTTGGCTCTCATCTTTGAGATTGGCACAAGAGTTGCATGCCCACACTGTCCAAGGAACCAGATCAAAGGGCCCAAGGGAAAGCATCTGGCCAGCTGTGCGACTCGACTGTGCTTTCTACACTGAAGTCCCGCTAATCGTTGCTGATGCAACTAGATTTTAAATTCAAAATAAAATCGACGTAACATTTTCACACAAACTCCTCAGCTCCAAGTATTTACGCTGATCACTTTTACCTGGAGATCAGCTGAGTCCTGCAAAGCATCACTGATCAATTATTCAAAATAAAATCAACATAACATTTTCACACCTCAAATTAAAATCAACGTAACATTTTCACACCTCAGCTTCAAGCGTTTATCTTGATCACCTCTTGTTTTACCTGGTGGAGAATGGCTGAACTTCCAGGGCAAAAACATGTTTTGAGAAGTCAGACCAGTTCCCAGAAAAGCGGCCCCCCTCGCCCCAACACACGCACCGCCAGATGTCAATAGTGGTACTGAGGCACCATGGGAGGTGGGTACGCCATCATGGGCGTGGCAACGAGCTGCGCCTGATTGGCCAGGGTCTCCATGTGATCCACGCTCATCTCGGCCGCGCCCTCCACCACCGCCAGCGCCTGCACTGAAGTGGACCCGGACGCACCAATCTCCGCACGCTTGAACCTGCCCGAGTTGACGCTGTACTGGAGCTGCTGGGTGAAGGAGAACGGCTCGACGCTGTTGCTGCCCCCTCCTCCCCCACCCCCCCCACTCCCCGGCCGCTTCTTGGCCTTGCCCGAGTGCTTGAGTCGGTTGTGGCGGTGCAGGTTGGAGTTGTCAGCGAAGGAGGCTCCGCAGATGGCGCAGACGTAGGGGCGGTCGCAGGAGTGTGTTCGCTTGTGGACTTTGAGGGAGGAGGGTCGCGCAAACTCCTTTTCACACATGTCACACTTGTATGGCTTCTCCCCTGGAAAAACCAACACACAATGTACTTAATTAGCTTCTCCCCTGGAAAAACCAACACACAATGTACTTAATTAGCTTCTCCCCTGGAAAAACCAACACATAATGTACTTAATTAGCTTCTCCCCTGGAAAAACCAACACACAATGTACTTAATTAGCTTCTCCCCTGGAAAAACCAACACACAATCTAATTAATTAGCTTCTCCCCTGGAAAAACCAACACACAATCTAATTAATTAGCTTCTCCCCTGGAAAAACCAACACACAATCTAATTAATTAGCTTCTCCCCTGGAAAAACCAACACACAATCTAATTAATTAGCTTCTCCCCTGGAAAAACCAACACACAATGTACTTAATTAGCTTCTCCCCTGGAAAAACCAACACACAATGTACTTAATTAGCTTCTCCCCTGGAAAACCAACACACAATGTACTTAATTAGCTTCTCCCCTGGAAAACCAACACACAATGTACTTAATTAGCTTCTCCCCTGGAAAAACCAACACACAATGTACTTAATTAGCTTCTCCCCTGGAAAAATCAACACACAATCTAATTAATTAGCTTCTCCCCTGGAAAAACCAACACACAATGTACTTAATTAGCTTCTCCCCTGGAAAAACCAACACACAATGTAGTTAATTAGCTTCTCCCCTGAAGAAACACAACAACAACACACAAGGGAGTTAATTAGCTTCTCCCCTGGAAAAAAACCAACACACAAGGGAGTTAATTAGCTTCTCCCCTGAAAACAAAACAAAAAAACACACACACAAGGGAGTTAATTAGCTTCTCCCCTGGAAAAAAAACCAACACTCAAGGGAGTTAATTCGCTTCTCCCCTGGAAAAAAACCCCAACACACAAGGGAGTTAATTAGCTTCTCCCCTGGAAAAAAACAACAACACACAAGGGAGTTAACTAGCACTTGGAAGACACCACACAAGCGCAACAACAAAGACCTGAGTCACATATGGTAACTTTCACCAGGCATGTGTGTGTAAATACAAAGTACGTATAAATTCCACCAGAGGTACTTTTCCCCCTGGGAAAAACAAGGGCAGTGAGGTGACGGGGAAGAAGAGGCCTTTTACCAGTGCAAGATCTCATGTGGTGACTATGGGTATGAGATGTTGGATAAAGAGGTATTTACCAGTGCAAGATCTCATGTGGCGACTATGGGTATGAGATGTTGGATAAAGAGGTATTTACCAGTGCGAGATCTCATGTGGTGACTATGGGTATGAGATGTTGGATAAAGAGGTATTTACCAGTGCGAGATCTCATGTGGTGACTATGGGTATGAGATGATGGATAAAGAGGTATTTACCAGTGCGAGATCTCATGTGGTGACTATGGGTATGAGATGATGGATAAAGAGGTATTTACCAGTGCGAGATCTCATGTGGTGACTATGGGTATGAGATGATGGATAAAGAGGTATTTACCAGTGCGAGATCTCATGTGGTGACTATGGGTATGAGATGATGGATAAAGAGGTATTTACCAGTGCGAGATCTCATGTGGTGACTATGGGTATGAGATGATGGATAAAGAGGTATTTACCAGTGCGAGATCTCATGTGGTGACTATGGGTATGAGATGATGGATAAAGAGGTATTTACCAGTGCGAGATCTCATGTGGTGACTATGGGTATGAGATGATGGATAAAGAGGTATTTACCAGTGCGAGATCTCATGTGGTGACTATGGGTATGAGATGATGGATAAAGAGGTATTTACCAGTGCGAGATCTCATGTGGTGACTATGGGTATGAGATGATGGATAAAGAGGTATTTACCAGTGCGAGATCTCATGTGGTGACTATGGGTATGAGATGATGGATAAAGAGGTATTTACCAGTGCGAGATCTCATGTGGTGACTATGGGTATGAGATGATGGATAAAGAGGTATTTACCAGTGCGAGATCTCATGTGGTGACTATGGGTATGAGATGATGGATAAAGAGGTATTTACCAGTGCGAGATCTCATGTGGTGACTATGGGTATGAGATGATGGATAAAGAGGTATTTACCAGTGCGAGATCTCATGTGGTGACTATGGGTATGAGATGATGGATAAAGAGGTATTTACCAGTGCGAGATCTCATGTGGTGACTATGGGTATGAGATGATGGATAAAGAGGTATTTACCAGTGCGAGATCTCATGTGGTGACTATGGGTATGAGATGATGGATAAAGAGGTATTTACCAGTGCGAGATCTCATGTGGTGACTATGGGTATGAGATGATGGATAAAGAGGTATTTACCAGTGCGAGATCTCATGTGGTGACTATGGGTATGAGATGATGGATAAAGAGGTATTTACCAGTGCGAGATCTCATGTGGTGACTATGGGTATGAGATGATGGATAAAGAGGTATTTACCAGTGCGAGATCTCATGTGGTGACTATGGGTATGAGATGATGGATAAAGAGGTATTTACCAGTGCGAGATCTCATGTGGTGACTATGGGTATGAGATGATGGATAAAGAGGTATTTACCAGTGCGAGATCTCATGTGGGACTATGGGTATGAGATGATGGATAAAGAGGTATTTACCAGTGCGAGATCTCATGTGGCGACTATGGGTATGAGATGATGGATAAAGAGGTATTTACCAGTGCGAGATCTCATGTGGCGACTATGGGTATGAGATGATGGATAAAGAGGTATTTACCAGTGCGAGATCTCATGTGGCGACTATGGGTATGAGATGATGGATAAAGAGGTATTTACCAGTGCGAGATCTCATGTGGCGACTATGGGTATGAGATGATGGATAAAGAGGTATTTACCAGTGCGAGATCTCATGTGGCGACTATGGGTATGAGATGATGGATAAAGAGGTATTTACCAGTGCGAGATCTCATGTGGCGACTATGGGTATGAGATGATGGATAAAGAGGTATTTACCAGTGCGAGATCTCATGTGGCGACTATGGGTATGAGATGATGGATAAAGAGGTATTTACCAGTGCGAGATCTCATGTGGCGACTATGGGTATGAGATGATGGATAAAGAGGTATTTACCAGTGCGAGATCTCATGTGGCGACTATGGGTATGAGATGATGGATAAAGAGGTATTTACCAGTGCGAGATCTCATGTGGTGACTATGGGTATGAGATGATGGATAAAGAGGTATTTACCAGTGCGAGATCTCATGTGGTGACTATGGGTATGAGATGATGGATAAAGAGGTATTTACCAGTGCGAGATCTCATGTGGTGACTATGGGTATGAGATGATGGATAAAGAGGTATTTACCAGTGTGAGATCTCATGTGGTGACTATGGGTATGAGATGATGGATAAAGAGGTATTTACCAGTGTGAGATCTCATGTGGTGACTATGGGTATGAGATGATGGATAAAGAGGTATTTACCAGTGCGAGATCTCATGTGGTGACTATGGGTATGAGATGATGGATAAAGAGGTATTTACCAGTGTGAGATCTCATGTGGTGACTATGGGTATGAGATGATGGATAAAGAGGTATTTACCAGTGTGAGATCTCATGTGGTGACTATGGGTATGAGATGATGGATAAAGAGGTATTTACCAGTGTGAGATCTCATGTGGTGACTGCTGCCTATGATGAAGATAAAAATAAACAAGAGGCCTCTTACCAGTGTGAGATCTCATGTGGAACTTGAGGGACTTGGACTCGGTGTAGCTGGCTCCACACAGCTGGCACAGGAAGGACTTCTCTCCCCTGTGGCTCTGCAGGTGGCGCTTCAGTTGCTGGGATGCTGGGTATGTGGCAGGGCACAGAGTGCACACATATGGCCGCTCACCTGCACAAAGAATTTTGGAAAGTGGTGGGGGTGGGGGGATGAGAAATCACTCCCATTTCATTGCAGTGTTCACATTAATTTGAAAAGTGACACTACAGAATAGCAGGTAGCAGGCAGTACTCATTTAAAAAAAACTTAATACAAAAATACTGTACCTGTAGTGTGTCACTATTGGGCGGTTCAGTGAAGCTGGTTTGCACAAATGAATGCCCTTTGTCATCTTTTGCGCAAGAAGTCGTGAGAGGTCGCAACGTCACTTCCAGGCTGACTTCTGAGTAGGCGTTGCTTCACGCCATGTATAATAATGGAAGTTGAACCTAGAATTGTGAAGCAGTACAAATGCCACCACTGTTGCAATTGCAAAAATTACCAGAGAAAGGGGATGGAGGGTGGACAAAAAGTGTCTTTGTGTCTTTTTTTTTGGCTGTCCAGAAGATCGTGATTTAGTGGAATAAATGCGTTTTGGGGCATCCTATAGCACGCGCAACAAGTTATTGCTTGTTGCCAGACACATTCTGACTACAGGCCTCCAAAAATGCCTTTAAAGTTGGCAGTGTAAAATTTGCAAATTCACTGTCACCGCCTTCCATTGTAAAGAAAGTATGCACCGGAAGTAAAAGCAGCCAAGGGACTTATGCGATGCCAGGCAAAAGTCAGGGGAGTTAACAACGCCGCCTGAACCGCCCAACAGGTAACAGATCTGATGCAAGAAAGTATCTGACTCACAGTATGAGCATGTTAACTAAAGTAACACAGGTGACAGAACCCAGACAGACAACCTAATAAAGCAATACTGTTCATACAGGTTACGCAGGCAATACCTCACCTGAGTGTGTCAGTGTGTGTCGATTCAAGTTACACAGCTGATGAAAAGACAGCCCACATTCAGAGCAGGTGTATGGTTTGTACCCTGTGTGGACTCGCATGTGGACTCGTAGACTGGACTGCTCAAAAAACGCCATTGGACAATGTTCGCACTGGAACTTGCGCTCCAGCGTGTGGCGCCACACATGCGTTGTGAGTTTTTTGTACACCGTGAACGTTGCCTGGCACTGAGCGCACTTGAAACAGGCTGCCGCGCTTATCACATCGCCATGCTGCGTCTCCACGTGCTGCTTCGTCTGCTTGGCCTGCGTGAAGGCTGCATTGCAGATGGCGCACAGATACGGCTGCTGGCCAGAATGTTTCCGCATGTGCGCGTCTAAGCTTCCCTTGAGTCTGAAGGTCATGCGGCACTGTTCGCAGGAGAACGACCGATCCTTCCCGTAACCCGCCGCGTGGATCTTGCGGTGGCGCTTCAGTCTGTAGGCTTCTTTGAAGGAGGCGCTGCAGTGCTTGCATTCGTACTTCATGCCCGTTCTGTCCTTGGGTTTCCGACCACGCTTCTTCCCTTTACTGGCGCCGGGCTGGTTTGAGGTGGCGCTGTCCGTCAGGTCAAGGTCATCTTGATCCGTGAGGGATGGGATGACCTGAAAAAAATGAGACACAGTAATGATGAACTGCATCATCTCTTTAGAGACAAGCACACGCATGTCCATTGGAGCGCTGTATCTTGGATATGCAAGATGGAGCACTGTATAAATCTTCATTACAGCTGTTAAATATTACATCTTACATGTTCTAAATCAGTAAATGCAGTCTTTTTGTCTGCAGTATCCTGAGAAAGAATAATCAATGGGCTGCTGCTCAAACAAAAACCTCTCTTTGCATTCTATAGTTTAAGTAACCCCTATCCCTATGCCCCTCTCTTTACCAGTCCAGAGTGACAAACTTTACAGTGGGGTGGTGGTGGGGGGGGGGGGGGGGGGGGGGGGGGGGGGGGGGGGGGGGGGGGTTCCCATATAATGGAAACCCAGCATAATGCTCAAAGCAACATCAACATGAAGGACTTAGTATGAAACAACTGTGTTATTTGCACAACATGATTTTCACTCTGGGTCCTTGAAAAAGCTTTTTCCCCTGTGGTCATAGCTCATACATGACTCAGATTCTTTTTAATCAGTTCACCTTCAGGTATTGGCGTGAAGCTGGTCCTGAAGATTTTTACTCATTTTTTTCAAACCTAACTAAAGCCAAAGGTGATACCCCACTACCTTTCACACTTACCAAAAGTCTCATGCATTAGATGCACATTTTTGGTGTTGGCATGCGTTTTGCTTATGGTTTCATAATCTTCCACCTTCAAGTAATGGCTGCTATATGCTGACAGTGTGACTAGGCCTATTGGGTCATTCCAAGTCCTATTTCTGGGATCATGTTTTCTGTCAACTGCCCAGAAAATATTACTGATCAGTTTGCCAAGGTATGCAATTCTGTTTTAGCCTGATGTGGCAACCGATCTGGGTTGAAAATGGCCATTATCATTCTTTAGAAAAGCGTGCCTGCCATATTGTATTCACAGATAAAGTGCCGCCAACTATAAGGCAGAGGGGTCACATCTGAGATAAAAAGTATTGCCTATTTAAAGTTCAAACATTACAGTACCCAGACTTACATAATCTGAATCTGCTGCATCGTCAAACTGGACAGGCAGCGCCTGTGAGTCGTCCTCGTCGCTCAACGTCGGGCCGCCGTTGTCACCCTCTTCCTGCACCTCTACCTCCACCTTCACCTTGGCCTCTGGCGCCTGTTCCGGCGGCTTCACTGAACTCCTCCTCTCCAGCTCCACCGCAGCCTGTGGCACTCTCAGTTTCACCAACTTGACCGACACCTTCCTGTCCAGTTCCGCATCTGTCCAGACTTTCTCTCTGTTCCTGCTGCTTCTGGTGGATGGGTAGGGCTGCTGGGAGGCACTGCACTGGTAGCACTGGTAGAGCGGCAGGCGTCGGTTGCAGCTGATGCAGCAGCGGCCTTCCCCCTCCGCGCTCACCCCCAGCTCCGTCTTCTCGTAACTGTAGGAGAAAAGAAATGATGGATTGTATTGCAGAGTAGACCATTTTTAGATGTAGCCCCATCTCTTTGATCTCTTTTAGCCTCATCTCTTGGATCTCTCTTAAGTGTTGGAAAAAGGGGGGGCACTCTTGGAGAGAAAAAACATGTTTGGAGAAAACTGGAAGTTGCTTAAAAAATCACTGAAGCCAAGAACTAGCGGTACTTACTGTTGCAACAAGAAGGCAGCAATTTCTGAATCGTTGTGCAGTTGGTGAGTTTTGCCAACTTCCCGCCATTTGTGGGTAATTGCCATGGCAACTGTGATGTGCTCAACTGGTGTGAAGGTGTTTTTCCTGGCCATTTCTCCACTCCACTCCCTGCCAGTGTCAACACCCACATAGACCTGTCAACATCATACAGTGTGATTATGAACACCCTCATAGACCTGCAACATCACACAGTGTGATTGTGAACACCCTCATAGACCTGTCAACATCACACAGTGTGATTATGAACACCCTCATAGACCTGTCAACATCACACAGTGTGAACACTCTCATAGACCTGCCAACATCACACAGTGTGAACACTTTCATAGACCTGCCAACATCACACAGTGTGAACACCCTCACAGACCTGTCAACATCACACAGTGTGAACACTCTCATAGACCTGTCAACATCACACAGTGTGAACACCCTCACAGACCTGTCAACACCCTCATAGACCTGTCAGCATAACACAGCATGAACACTCTCATAGACTTGTCAACACCACACAGCTTCAAAACCCTCACAGGCCTGTCAACAGTATGTTTCAAACCAAAGAAAGCTAAACAACAAAACCTCTCTCTCTCTCTCTCTCTCTCTCACACACACACACACACACACACACACACACACACAAATGCAGGCAGGCAGACATACACCCACCACAGCAGTCAACTAAAATAATTTACAGAACAAGGTATCTAGAGGGGATATACAGTTTGCTAGCAGTAACATGTTTTAAATTATACTGGTCTTCAGATTGAGACTGGAGTCACATAATGGTATTCAGAGGGCTGTGAGAAATAGAATTGAAACTTGAAAAGAGCATGTAGAGGTGGAATAAAATAAACTGGAACTTTACAGCATTTTATTCTTAGTTTATCTCCCACACCACACAACCCACCAATGACATGGAAATACAGAGAAAACATGTTCTTCACAAAATGATGATTGTGGCTGCTCTCCAAGTCTCTGGCATAAAGCAATATCCACTTTTAGCCCGGTCAGTTCACTATCCTCAAGTGGTATAAAAATGAGTGGTGTGGTGTGTGAGTGTGTGTGAACAGAAATAACAGTCTGAAGTGTACACTATGTTGGCATATATATCAGTTCATTCCATACTCTGCCAGTTTACACACACACACACACACACCACACACACACACACACACACACACACACACACATTCTCATACCATTTGAGGATGGCGAACCGATGGGGATAAAAGTGGATATTACCCAGGTACTGACCAACACAGAAAGCCATAGGCTGAAGACCCCGACACACCCACCCTCTCTCATCCCATGCCCTGCTGCAAAAAAACGTGTGCTTGTGTACAGCACTGGCATAGCACGAAATGAACTGATATAAGTGGATATATGCCAACGCCGTGCATACTTCAAGTTAATTCCGTCCACACACACACACACACACACACACCACACACACACTTTCTCATATCATCTGAGGACCGCGAACCGATGGTGATAAAAGTGGACATTGCCGTCCTTCCAGTCCCGAGACTCCAAACACACATTTAATATTCTTCCTTCCCTGACCCATCACCCTTTTTGTTTCTCAGCCCCTTCCCCCAGCAGTAAGATTTTGAAAGATGAAATTGGTCACCTAACCAAAGTCAAGACGAATGAAGCTCGACGTCAATGAAGGGCACAGAAAAATGTGACGTTTCCAGGTCAGCGACGACACAGAACAAACCTCTGTGAAACAAAGCTGTACTGCTTACCGGCAATTCTGTATCTGTTCCACCAAACCCTTGGGCGATGTGGTACTGCCACAACTTCTTAGTGTACACCTCTGTTGACACTGTTCTCGATCCAGCAGTATACATGCAGATTCTAAGCTTTATTTTCGACTCACATTATTTTTAATCGTATTTTTTGCGCATGTTTAGAATTTATACAGCTAAAACTAATTCCATTTAACCAAAATCTGCGAGCAATCAGTTTCCATGCTTGACTAAATCAATTTCTTCCACGATTTCTTGACGAGCACTGAGTGCTAACTCTACAGGTTTGTCTGTATACGTCAATGCATCTTTTTATACAAATCACCCAAATCGAACGTCTTTTAAAAAAAAAAATTTTTTTATATAGAAGTATAAGTTCACACTGAAGACTTCAAGGGGATGTAATGGGAGAATTAATGAGATGAAATAAATGTAAATAATATTGTTGTTGTTGCTCTGTTTACTTTCACTGCCCTCTTTTGCTTACTTGAATTTTCACTCACAATTGTTGGAGGAGAGCTACATACTACTACTATACCAGTGCAACTGGGAATAATGCTGACCACCAGCTTCGCAAGTTTGCATCCTTGTAGCGGTGTGGGTCGACACTAGTTTTCTGCCAGCAGTAACACTGTAAGTACGTCAAACTTGACAGAACCGGCTCAGGAGCTGTGTGAACAGGGAGGTGTTGCTGAGCAGTGTGAACAGGGAGGCGATGTGCACAGGGAGGTGTTGCTGAGCCGTGTGAAAAGGGAGGCGGTGTGCACAGGGAGGTGTTGCTGAGCAGTGTGAAAAGGGAGGTGGTGTGAACAGGGAGGTGTTGCTGAGCAGTGTGAAAAGGGAGGTGGTGTGCACAGGGAGGTGTTGCTGAGCAGTGTGAAAAGGGAGGTGGTGTGCACAGGGAGGTGTTGCTGAGCAGTGTGAACAGGGAGGTGGTGTGAACAGGGAGGCGGTGCTGAGCTGTGTGAACAGGGAGATGATGCTGAGCTGTGTGAACAGGGAGGTGGTGCTGATCTGTGTGAACAGGGAGGCGGTGCGGAGCTGTGTGAACAGCCGGGAGATGATGCTGAGCTGTGTGAACAGGGAGGTGTTGCTGATCTGTGTGAACATGCAGATGATGCTGAACTGTGTGAACAGGGAGGTGTTGCTGAGCTGTGTGAACAGGGAGGTGGTTCAAGATTTATTTGACTTGAGCGAGTGCTCATATCAACATACACAACACGATACACAAATGTACACATAAGCCTGGACATGCATTAATTCCCAGTCCCACAAAACCACTCGGGAGGGGGTGGGGGGGGGGGGGGGGGGGGGGGGGTTGGGAGAGGCGACGGGCGGGTGGCGTGGCGGTGTAGAAAAAGGAGGGGAGAAAACAAAATCACATACACAAATAACACGTACGTATTTTGTGATCCAAGTGGCCACCAGCCCTTGCACTACGGTAAAGCCCGAGGTAGGTTATCAAGGTGCAGCACTACAACACCTCCTACACAAAGTCAAGAAGACCAAAACCCAGAAATCGAGTTGCATATGCATACTTAATGACAGTTCAGTTAGTTTCTGTAACATTACAGTTCATCTGTGTGAACAGGGAGGTGTTGCTGATCTGTGTGAACAGGGAGGTGTGCTGATCTGTGTGAACAGGGAGGTGGTGCTGATCTGTGTGAACAGGGAGGTGTTGCTGAGCTGTGTGAACAGGGAGGTGGTGCTGATCTGTGTGAACAGGGAGTGGTGCTGATCTGTGTGAACAGGGAGGTGGTGCTGATCTGTGTGAACAGGGAGGTGTTGCTGAGCTGTGTGAACAGGGAGTGGTGCTGATCTGTGTGAACAGGGAGGTGGTGCTGATCTGTGTGAACAGGGAGGTGTTGCTGACTGTGTGAACAGGAGGTGGTGATCTGGTGAACAGGGAGGTGGTGCTGATCTTGTGAACAGGGAGGTGGTGCTGAGCTTTGTGAACAGGAGGTGGTGCTGATCTGTGTGAACAGGGAGGTGGTGCTGATCTGTGTGAACAGGGAGGTGGTGCTGAGCTTTGTGAACATGGAGGTGGTGCTGATCTGTGTGAACAGGAAGGTGGTGCTGATCTGTGTGAACAGGGAGGTGGTGCTGAGCTGTGAACACAGAGCTGGTGCTGATCTGTGTGAACAGGGAAGTGTTGCTGAGCTGTGTGAACAGGGAGGTGTTGCTGTGAACAGGGAGGTGGTGCTGTGAACAGGGAGGTGGTGCTGATCTGTGTGAACAGGGAGGTGGTGCTGATCTGTGTGAACAGGGAGGTGTTGCTGAGCTGTGTGAACAAGGAGGTGGTGTTGAGCTCTTGTAGAACGAGTGAGTTAGGGGATCCTTTTGCTTCAGTCAAGTTGTTCTCAGCAGTTGTTTTTGCAGATATTGTCTTTGTTCCGTATGCAATGGTTAAAACAGTAAGTTGCAATAAAGAGAGAGAGAGAGAGAGAGAGAGAGAGAGAGGAGAGAGGAGAGAGAGAGAGAGAGAGAGAGCTCTGAAAACCAAAACACCAGTTTAATGACGATTTAATTGATCTGTTTATTTTAGACAGACTGAGACATTCACACCAGGCAGTATTTACTTGTAAAAATTTGGAATATAAATATATAGAATACAAAAAAGAAAAAAGTTGCACTTAATTATTGTATAGATTTCATTAAAGACATTTTCCCACGCCACAAACACATGCTTTTTAAAAGCTTTCAATCACCAGCAAAATTCCGTAATGAAAGAATCACAAAATTTCTAACAATATGTGACAAATCACACAAATTATGCTTGGTGACAAATTAAAAAAAAAAATTAAAAAAAAATTGGTCTGACACACCGAAGAGGATCTGGTGTCACATTCTAATTAAGAGTAATCAGAGGATCTGGCATCACATTCTAAATAAGTACTCAAAGTCAGCTTCCATTGTAACTCTGGAACAAAGGGTCCACAGTCCACATTCTCCACACGAGGAGAGAGAGGTATTTCTAACACCCAGTGTAAGCTAATAATTGGATTTTAAAGTCATGTCAAAGGCACAGGTTCAATAGAGGACGAAGCTGTTATCCATAACTAGGTAAGATACAGCACAAGTATATCAAACAGTATTTCCAACGACAACAACTCCACATCAGCCATGTTCCAGCCAACCAAAACAGAATTATCAAAGCTCAGTCACACTCACTGACACAGTTCACTACAAAACTATTTACTTTGAATAATACTCAACAAATAGAAAGCATTTGCTGACTGTCAATCAAGTGTAACAGAATGTGTTTTAAAGGAACAGTGTATTGCACGAAATATATCATTGTGGTCCATCAATGTTCAACCTACTGCATATTTGCCATTTCTATTATATATATATGTAACATTCTTCTGTTCTTTTTTAAAATATATTTTTGTTGTTCAATGTTATTTGAACAACAAAAATATATAAACAAAAGAACAGAAGAATATCATATATATATAGAGAGAAATGGCAAATATGCAGTTGAAAGAATGTGTGATTCGGTGGGGGGGTGGTGAACTGGTGTTACTTGTGCACAATTGCCGCTTTCTTGTTGTAGCTTATTATTTTACATATTATTGTTTTGAACCTGATCCGTTGTATTTTATAAAGTTATATAAAACTACCAAGGCATTATCATAGTTTAAGCTAATAAAACTGAGAACACACTGACATTCATTTTTCTGCTGGCAGGTTATCGGAAAGCTGGCACTGACCATTACACAGTCTTATCTGTTTTTCATTTGAGGAAGTTAATCAGAAAATCTGCTACAAAATTACGTAAGGAAAATTTGGGGGCTGAAATTCACATCAATAAATCATAAGCTCCATTGTGATATTTACTTACATTATTGTTCACAGGTAGATAACAGTTTAACACATAATGTGGAAACATCAATATTTGTGAATACAAACCATCCTATGATGATGTGGCGTCTCATTGTATAGCATAATAAATACTCTACATTTAAGGATTTACACAGCTTTCTCAAAACCATAAATCATGACACTGAACACAGCATGAGATGGTTAGTTTTAATGAGGCATACTGGTCTGAGGTTTGGTTAATCTGACATTACTGACAAGCGGTTGGATGCTGAATGGTTGATCTGACTTTAGTGACAAGTGTTTGGATGCAGAATGGATACTTTGGTATGATTGTCTTTGTTTTCTTGCTTTTGCACTCTTGGTCTGTTTTGTTTTCTCTCTTTTTCACTCTTCATCCATTTACTGATCATTCAGTCTATGCCTACTGATCCACCAGTCTGCCTGCCTATCTGTCAGCATACCTGCCTGCCTGTGCCTGCTTCAGCGCTTGCTTGCCTACCTACCAGCCTATCTCCATCTGCATCACTGACTGCATCAAATAATCACAAACAGCATTATTTCTACACTTTGACCTAAAAAATCTAAAGAAAAACAAACAAACCCACCAGCATTCAGAAAAAATATGACCTTTGCGGGGGCAGTAATGTCCAGCATTATTCAATATATCAAACGGAATTTTAAAAAGCACAGGACTTAACCCCTTTACTGCCACAGCATGTAACATTTCCGGGCTGAAAGATGCACGGACATGCCTGCGAACAATATATTTTCCAGTCCTATAACACGCCAACTTTACCCCATCCCTAATAAGCCTTATTTTTTCTGTGGATGTTAAGCACTGTGTTTACTTACTTACTTACGCCAACTTTCAATGCTTTTTATGAAAATCTTTTCACATGCCAGTGTGAAGAAAAAAAATGAAAAAAGAAAAAAGCTTAAGGGTTTCAAATTTTGCACTTTTACCAGTCGTTTTCAAGTGACATCATGGCAGGGAAGGGGTTAAATCAAGCATACCATCCACTCCAGACATTTTATAAACAGACTGGTTATCACAGCTAAGTGACGGCATGGTGGCATGTGGGGCACACTGTGCCCAACAGAAAACTTTTAACACCAACATGTACACTGTGTCTGGGCAAAACCATGCCCATAAAATAAAATAAAGGTCTAGTAAACATGTAGACTATGTTAATAATAATAATAAACACGTAAAAAAGTGCATTCAGACGCAGCTGCATCCCCCTGGTGCTCTTAGGAGAAAAACTATTCAGATTTTAAGAATAGGTCTATCGTTAGTAACTTCCAATTTTAAAAATAGGTCTGTCTTCAGTAACTTCTGATTTCAAAAACAGGTGTTTTCAGTAACTTCAGTTTTTACAAAGAGGTCTGTCTTGAGTAACTTTTGATTTTCAAAATAGGTGTCTTCAGCAACTTCAAGAAGAAGCAACTCCAACAAGTCAACAGTGCAGTTTAGAAACTTCCCTGCATAAATCTCCCACCAACCGGCTTATCTTGGTGGAAGGAACACACACAGCAGCATCCTGTGTGTGTGCACCCATCAAACTGCTCGCATCTGTTGGTTAAAGTCCCCATACCTCTCTCACAAAACATCTTGATGGAAGGCACATGTATATACACAGCAGCAACCTGTGTGTGTGCACTCATCAAACTGCTTGCATCTGTTGGTCGAAGTCCCCATACCTCTCTCACAAAACATCTTGATGGAAGGCACATATATATACACAGCAGCAACCTGTGTTTGTGCACCCATCAAACTGCTCGCATCAGTTGGTCGAAGTCCCCATACCTCTCTCACAAAACATCTTGACAGAAGGCATACCTCTCTCACAAACATCTTGACGGAAGGCATACCTCTCTCACAAACATCTTGACGGAAGGCATACCTCTCTCACAAACATCTTGACGGAAGGCATACCTCTCTCACAAACATCTTGACGGAAGGCACATGTATGTATACAGCAGCATCCTGTGTGCGTGCACCCATGAAAACTGTTCGCATCAGCTGGCTGAAGTCCATATGTCTCTCACAAAACAAAGCTGCGATAAAACAACCAGAATATCCGGAAGGTGCAAAGTAGACCTTACCATAATTTGCCTACAGAACATTCACCTGAAAGGAACTGGTCTGAAGAGGGTACTACTACTACTACTACTACTATTGGGCCCGGAGAAGGCAGAACTAGCTCTGTGTCTGCTTTGTGTGTCTTATCAAAACACACAGAACTAGCTCTGTGTCTGCTTTGTGTGTCTTATCAAAACACACAGAACTAGCTCTGTGTCTGTCTGCTTTGTGTGTCTTATCAAAACACACAGAACTAGCTCTGTGTCTGCTTTGTGTGTGTCTTATCATAACACGCAGAACCCTGCATTAGTCTGGGATCTGTACAATTCCAAGTGAACACAGATGCTGACAGTCTGTGCCAGGTGACATGTTGACAGTCTGTGCTAGACAACTGCTGTGGATGTTGGCCATGGCAGATCATCGCATGGTGACGAGCTCCTCTGAGGAAGTGGGGTGAATGGCGACGCAGGCATCAAACTGCTGCTTGGTGGCGCCCATGATGATGGCCACTGAAAATCCCTGCAACATCTCGTCACAGCCCGGCCCAACCATGTGCAGACCGACCACCTGAAACACACACACCAACACATGGTACACACATGGCATAGCCACTGAAAATCCCTGCAACATCTCGTCACAGCCCTGCCCAACCATGTGCAGACCGACCACCTGAAACACACACACTAACACATGGTACACACATGGCATAGCCACTGAAAATCCCTGCAACATCTCGTCACAGCCCTGCCCAACCATGTGCAGACTTACTACCTGAAATGTACACAACACATGGTAAACACACCAACACCAACATATGGTAACTATGACCACTAAAAATCTGTGCCACATCTTGTCACAGCCAACCATATGCTGACCGACCACCTGAAACACGACACACCAACACATGGTACACACACAGACACAGATACGCACACCAACACACGGTACACACACAGACATGCACACCAACACATGGTACACACACAGACACGCACACCAACACATGGTACTCACACAGACATGTACACCAACACATGGTACACACACACACACCAACACAAGGTAACTATGACCACTAAAAATCCTCGTGCCAGCCAACCACATGCAGACCGACCACCCGAAACACGCACACCAACACATGGTACACACACAGACAAAGACACTCTGGTATGACCACTGAAATTCCTTGCTACTTCCTGCCACAACCCTAGCTAATCACTGTACAGACCTACCAGCCGAAACACACAAAGAGTTGACATACCTTCTCTGTGGGTAGCTGGCAAATCAGCTTCATGCTGCACTTGTACTTGGTCTCTGTGACGGCGTAGTACATGGGGGTAAAGGTCGACTGGTACACCTTGACCTGGTCCTTTCCAAACTGTGTTTCAGCTTCCTCTGCAAGCACATCACAGGCAGAGAGTGAATAGACTCTCCTGTCATAACGCACAGCACAGGTAGAGAGAGAAAACTCTCCTGTCATAATGCACAGCACAGGTAGAGAGAGAAAACTCTCCTAACGCACTGGTGGGACACAAGCACAGCACAGGTAGAGAGAGAAAACTCTCCTGTCATAACGCACTGGTGGGACACAAGCACAGCACAGGTAGAGAGAGAAAACTCTCCTGTCATAACGCACTGGTGGGACACAGGCACAGCACAGGTAGAGAGAGAAAAGACTCTCTAGCACAGCACAGGTAGAGAAAACTCTCCTGTCACAACGAACTGGTGGGACACCTGGCAAAACCTTCTCGGGCCTGTTTTCTTGGCTGCAAACCATTACATCAGCACACAAGCAATACACTGATGTTTAATACTGTCCTACTACAGACTGGCTGCAGATGTTGATCTGGCCAATACACTAGTCTTGTGTCCAGCTGCTGATGGCTTTGGATGAGGATGCAGACACACAGAACATTGGCCACGCATGTCCAAAGCTCTCACGCCTGTTGGAACCAACCAAACCAGGCTGAGGCACTGGCTTTAGAAACCGTCATAGAACAGGAAAACACGTGCATATAAATGATTCCATTCATGTTCTTACGACTATTGTATTACACTTCATGGATCCCTAGCTTGACAGCCAAGTTCCTTCACCACGATCACACTACCTCAGCCACAGGTATAAGGTTAGAGGTCATTCTCTCTTCATTGCAGACTTACGTCATTACAGACTTATGTGATTGTAGACTTATGTTATTGTTAAATCCCAACTCTTTAAAAATACTTCACACAACCATTACCATAACGCACTTCATATTTTGTAAAACACATTTATATAGGAAAGTGTCAAGTGTTCTATGTAAAAGTTTCCATACCTTGTGACATTCCAACGGTGCCAACAGGGGGGTGAGAGAAGATGACGGTGGGGATGTTCTCGTAGCTCAGCCTCCAGTCCTTCTTCCCGTCAAACAGGCGGTGAGCCAGCTTGCGGCCCGCTGCTATGGCGACTGCATAAAGCGGCAACAGAATGTTACGCATCCCAACTGAAGGATGTTGCAGAGATAAAGGCCAACTGGCATAAACAAAACACTTCAAAAACAAGTTGGTGTCAATTGTGATCAAGAGACTGATAAACAGGTGCTGTGCTATCATTGGCTGGAACTGCCACAAGTATCCTTTTTGTTGCAACAAAACATGTGTCGCGACAAAACACGTCTTTTGTCGTGACAAAATTATCTTTGTGACAAATATTTGTCGTGACAGAGATGTGTTTGTCATGACAAAAGTTTTGTTGCGACAAGCAGACTTTTGTTGCGACAAAAGACGTGTTTTGTCGCGACAAATATGTGTTTGTCGCTACAAAAGTAAGCTTGCGGTGACAAAATTATGTTTGTCGCGACAAAACTGATACTTGTGACAGTTCCTGCCACTGATACTGGGCAGCAAAACCTTCCCTTACAGAAACACAAGCAAAAATGATATGTTATTCCTCCTCCCCCCTTTGTTTTGTTTTGGTCCCCCACCATCCCATTCTGTTCAAGTGCTGAGCACATTTCATGCTATTTTGCTCCCTTTTCTAGACACTTTGAGCACTGTCTCTCAAGTGGCTGAGAATAGCAGAAGTACAGTGTTTAGTGCCCCGATGCAATTCAGCACTTTGCCACTTTCACATACCAAGTACTAAATGTAAGTAGACTATCCTCAAGCATTCCTGTAGTACAAATCAGATTTTTAATGTTTCATGGCGAAATCCCGTAGGATACACACTGTCACTTAAAAACAATGGACGGACAGACTATGTAACAGTACCATACCTGGAGTAAGGAGAGCTTTACCGCACACATCTCCCAGGGCGTAGACATTGGGGACGTTGGTATTCTGGTACTGATCCACAATGATGTGGCCCCGAGAATCCGTCTGTACTCCCTAAAACAAAAAAAACAATAAACAAAAAAGAAAGAAAGAAGAAAAGAAATAAAAAGAAAAAAGAATGTTGGGGTGGGGGGTTTACATTTAATTCACTTATCAATACATGCAAAAGGTAGGATCTCAGTCGATTTTCAAAGATTACACTGAACATTTGTCAGCTCTGAGTTCACATGGGGACCTTAATTTCTGCATCCCCAGTATTCCACTGGGGCTGTTTACTCACTGCAATTACAAATACAACACTGGAAGCCAAAGACTAGTTCACCGTGAAATACGATGCTCCACATCTTTTGTCCCTAAACGCTGCACAAAAGAGCATGTTGCAGACGTCCACAGAGGCAAGATGTGCACTCATGCAACAGTTCATCATTTGATATTTAATGCCCTGTCAACCATGCCAGTTATATCCAGGCGAGCAGTAAATTGAGTAAGTAACTCAATATTTACTGCCCTGTCAACCATGCCAGTTATATCAGGATGAGCGGGAAGTAACTTGATATTTAACATCCTGTCAACCATGCCAGTTATATCAGGATGAGCAGAAGCAGTAACTTGATATTTAACATGCTGTCAACCATGCCAGTTATATCAGGATGAGCAGTAAGTAAGTAACTTGATATTTAATGCGGTAACTTGATATTTAATGCAGTAACTTGATATTTAACACCCTGTCAACAATACCAGTTATATCAGGATGCGCAGTAAGTAAGTTGATATTCAATGCCCTGTCAACCATACCAGTTATATCAGGATGCGCAGTAAGTAAGTTGATATTTAATGCCCTGTCAACCATACCAGTTATATCAGGACGAGCAGTAAGTAAGTTGATATTCAATGCCCTGTCAACCACACCAGTTGTATCAGGATGCTCAGTAAGTTGATATTCAATGCCCTGTCAACCATACCAGCTATATCAGACGAGCAGTCAGTAAGTTGATATTCAATCCCCTGTCAAGTTCTTGTAGCGGATCTTGTGAAAACTATCTACACGGAAACATACCCTTTAGGCACAGAAGTTTGTGATGAACATAACAACAAACCACAGAACTCGTTACACTTTGATGATGTTGACAATGACTGGAATGTTTACGACGGCATGCCATGGACTGATGTGACATTTGATAGGACATGGCACAATCAAGGCTTCACATCAATGTATGGTGTTGCCATGGTGACTGAGTTTTTGACAGGCTATGTCATTGACTATAAAGTTCTGTTGAAATACTGCCACGCCTGCATGATCAGCAAGTCGAAGGACATGACAGATGATCAACGACAAAGCCTGGAATGCTGGACTGTGGACATGCCCCCAAGTGCCTCAAGTATGTGAAACTGATTTTTCTGCAAAATCAAGCCAAATTTGAGTTAAAAAGGATGCATACTTTTACCCCCCTTCTTAAGTTCTTAGTGACTTTAATACACCTGGAAATTGTGCAAATTAAAAATAAATAAGAAAATGACACCTGAACCCAAATATTTTGGTTGTATTTGTCCTGAGAAATTGATTTATATGTTGTGAAAGTGCATTCAATTTGCTTTCATTTGACATTTCGTATATCTCATGTCTTTATTGTATACAAATTGTGGTCTCTAGATCACATTATAATTTGTATATGAAGTACAGCCTTGAAAACCTGCAAAACAGTGCGAACTGGTAAGAGGAAGTCAAAGTTGCCTTTTCCTCGTCTTTTTCACACAGGTTTAAACATTGAGAAGGTGTTCCTTGGCTCAGTTTAAGCATAAAAAGTTGATTGCTAAATATATCGGTCATTTACAATTATATCACTTCATACAAAAAAGACAAGTTTATGTGTATGTCGGACAATACATTACAAAAAAAAGAAGTCATAAATGTGACGGTGCACATGAAAATCATGGATAAATTGCACAGTATTTTTGAGTGCTTCAAAGCAGAACTTCACACACACTGAGAGTATCAATTTTATATTTTTGACTTTTGGGACTCCCGACCCTATATTGTACATCATTCTGAAGTATTATGTGATAAAATGCAATATTTCTAATTTTATTTACCCTTTTTGTGATGGGAAGTTGAGCATCGAACTTCGAAAACAACAAACTGTGATGGGAAGCTGAGCATCAAACTTCAAAAACAACAAACTCTTTCGACCCAGCTGAGAGCTGTGACCCCATTCAAACAGAAACATGTAGTCAGTGAGACCAGCTGAGAGCTGTGACCCCATTCAAACAGAAACATGTAGTCAGTGAGAAAACATTGATTTAATCTGTGAACGGCCATGAACTGTTTTTACACACTCCCACAATTCTCAATGTCTTTGTGCATGCGTAGTAATGCTAAATTGAGCATTTTCTTCGCTGTGTCGGAAAAGGCGATTTATACACAATGCATCAATTTGGACTAGTTTAATAATTTTCGATGCCGATTTTTGTGACAGTAGTTCTGGAAAGTTGAGGCATTTTTCTACTTGTATGCAAAAGGATGTTTTTCTGACCTGCTTGACAAAGTCTCCATAATCCAAAACTGAGTACATGACTGTGTGTTCTGACCTAAATCATTTTGTCAAAATGGCGACATGCAAGTGGCTGTCTACAAGTCAGATTACACAACCTTGTCTGAAACCATCAGTTCTGAGTTACTGATTACTTTGGTAATGCAAGATTATTTTTTTTAATGCTGTCACCAGACAATGTTTGTCATCATTTTCACCCAGTTTTGTTGATCTACAGTGGTAATTAGTCTTTGATTCATATACTCCTTTGCAAGCAATATACACTGATGCATTAGCTGCAGTTTTGTTCATGTCTCAGGGTTGGAAGTTCATTCTGTGGTGTGATAAAAATGTGCAAGGCTCTCATTACAACATGCCAGTACTGTGTAAAACCACCATGCACAATTGTGATTACAGGATACCACAATTTAAAAGCTGTTGTGCGTCAACTGGTTGATTTCACACGAAAAGTTTGGACAATGACTTCACTCTTATCTCCATGCGCACTAGTTACAAGTGCGATACGCTGATGGGACCCAATCTTATCACCTTGTTGTTGCTTGTTATTTGTGATCTCTTATAAATGATTGCATCCATCAGTTTAATTTGCCTTTATGTGGCTTCTTTGGAATTAGGATGCCAGTTAGCAGTGTTTATGGGCTCTGACGTCTGTATGTTTTTGTCCATCCATCTCATGACTTGCAGACACTTTTGACGGATGTTTGCGTCCATCCATCTCATGACCTGCAGACACTTATGACAGTGGTCCTCACTGTCACTTGACAAGACAACATTCTCTTTTTCTATTTTCTACAAATTGTTTCCAGGGTACAATCTGATACTGATGCCATTATTTTGTATTTCAGGCACCATGACAAAGACACGTTCTCCATGTGTGGTACTTAAATTTGCCGATGCAAGAGAGAACAGCAGAGCATTTGTGGATGACAATCCAAGAAAGCTGCAGACCGAAGAACAAGAAATAAACTGACGGTCCTGAGCTGACCCAGAGTGGCTGACAGGACATTAAAATCCAATTACTAACTAAACGTCATAATTCTGTTCTTGCTCAATTTAAGACAGAAAAGGTATGTACATATTGTAATATAAAATGACTGTACATGTAACAGTGATACCTAAATTGATTTTGAAAGTAATTTGCGATGTCTCTGTTTTTATTTTCGTTTCCTTCTGAAGGAAAAAAAGGTTGTAAAACTGACATGCGTCATATGTTGATTTTGCTTGATGTAAAGAAAATGAGGTATTGTCGTCAAATATTTTTTTATTCAGAATAACTGATTTTCTGTTGATGCTGCATAGCTTAATGTTTGAAATAATCTAATGTAGTCCTGTTAGTGTTTTTGTTTGCTTGAAAAGGAAAATGTCGTTGTAATACTGATGTGCGTCATACTGATGTGCGTCATACTTTTCTTTTGGCCTGGTGGAAAAGAAAAAGGCATGTACATTTAGCATTTTCATCTGAAAACACCCTCTTTGTATTTCGTTCTCTGTTGACATCCTGTTTGGCTGAAGGTGGGAAAAATTGTATTAGCAAAAAAGAGAAAAATTACATGATGACAAACGACCTCCGCCATGCATAGGCCAATGGCAAAGATTGTATTTTGATTACATGGGCATATCCCTAGAGCTCACAGCATTGATGTAATGTACAATTCTGAGCACCATAGTAGCTGAGCTGCTGCAGAGTGAGGTGTTTGTGTTGTAATAGCTGATGTCCGTCATACTGGCAAGAACAAATGTTTTTCCACTTCTGTGCAAAAACTACTGACATTATTGTTTAGTCCTTTTACACAAACATGACTTACTATCTGTCCTTCCAAAAAATGCGGATCTCATTCTGACATTGATCACTTTTTTTTCCAACCCCTTTGGACCACTTTCCTTGCACACCCGGAGTTCTTGAAAGTACGTTGAATACAGTGCAATTAGTCAGCAACACAAACCTGAATGTGCCTGTTAAGAGGGGGGGGGGGGGGGGGGGGGGGCAAAAGTGGCGTTTTGTCTCCCCCAAAGTGGGAAGTGTGTTAACAGTGGCTGCAAAGAGCTCAACAAAAGCAGCAATAATCGTGCACCTACCAGGTTAGCAAGATCGAGGGTGTCTGTGTTGGCGACGCGGCCGACAGCGAACAGCAGGCAGTCGACGTCAGTGATGATTCCGGTGTTGGTGGTGATTGTCAGCAGTCCATCAGAACCCTTCTCCACTTTTTCTACCTGCAGACAAACCAAGCTGAAACCTGTCAACACAATGTTCCAGTCACTGCAGTCAAACCAAGCTGAAACCTGTCAACACAATGTTCCAGTCACTGCAGTCAAACCAAGCTGAAACCTGTCAACACAATGTTCCAGTCACTGCAGTCAAACCAAGCTGAAACCTGTCAACACAATGTTCCAGTCACTGCAGTCAAACCAAGCTGAAACCTGTCAACACAATGTTCCAGTCACTGCAGTCAAACCAAGCTGAAACTTCAACACAATGTTCCAGTCACTGCAGTCAAACCAAGCTGAGACATATCAACACAATGTTCCAGTCACTGCAGTCAAACCAAGCTGAAACATGTCAACAATGTTTCAGTCACTGCAGTCAAACCAAGCTGAAACATGTCAACAATGTTTCAGTCACTGCAGTCAAACCAAGCTGAAACATGTCAACAATGTTTCAGTCACTGCAGTCAAACCAAGCTGAAACATGTCAACAATGTTTCAGTCACTGCAGTCAAACCAAGCTGAAACATGTCAACAATGTTTCAGTCACACACAGTCAAACCAAGCTGAGACCTGTCAACACAATGTTTCAGTTATTGTAGTCAAAGTGAAACCTGTCTATAAAGTATAATGTTTTAGTCACCTGCAGTCAAACCAAGCTGAAACCTGTCTACAATGTTCCAGTCACTGCAGTCAAACCAAGCTGAAACCTGTCACAATGTTTCAGTCACACACAGTCAAACCAAGCTGAAACATGTCAACAATGTTTCAGTCACTGCAGTCAAAGTGAAACCTGCCTCTAATGTTTCAGTCACCCACAGTGAAACCAAGCTGAAACCTTCCTACACTGTTTCAGTCACTGAAGTTAAAGTGAAACCTGCCTGTAATGTTGCAGCCACCTGCAGTCAAACCAAGCTGAAACCTGCCTACAATGTTGGAGTCACCTGCAGTTAAAGCAAGCTGAAACCTTCCTACAATGCTGCAGTCAAACCAAGCTGAAACCTGCCTACAATGTTGCAGTTAAAGCAAGCTGAAACCTGCCTACAATGCTGCAGTCACCTGCAGTTAAAGCAAGCTGAAACCTTCCTACAATGCTGCAGTCAAACCAAGCTGAAACCTGCCTACAATGTTGCAGTCACTGGCAGTAAAAGCAAGCTGAAACCTTCCTACAATATTGCAGAGCAGCCCCCTACACCTCAGACCTGCATGCAGGTGACATGTTGTTACAATGCATAGGAATCCTTCTGTGTGTGCATGTATAAAATCTATATAGAACAATGATTTCTTTTGCATATTATTGTTCAGTTGGAGCGTATAGCCCATGGCCATAGTATTAAAAAAGTGAAAGAAACAGGGTCATACTCAATGTTTATACTTCTTATAGTCAAGGAACACATGCAAGAGGAAACAACAAACACCACAAACTATAAGTCTAAATCCCACCCCCCCCCCCCCACCAAAAAACCCACAACAGTCACAATGATGCATGCTGAGAGTGAGACAGGCCAGCAACAAAACTGATAAAGTATCTGAAAACCTGGCAAACTGCTCTGCAGTCACTGAACTGTCAATCAATTAAGATTAAAAACCAATCAAATGCTTCCATCATTTCATCAACTCCAAGTCAAACTGATAAGCACTATGTACGTCAAACACATTTCTAACAAAACTACTCATTACAGGTTGTGAAACTTATGGCTAACAGTTATTAGCTGCAATTTTGTTTGATGTACATGTACGAACACAAGAATGATCATACGAGCTTTGCACAAGCACTGACCTGTGTCCTCTTGGTGACCTTGACCCCAGCCTGTTCCATGTTGGCAGTCACGGAGGAACTGATGAGTTTGTCAAAAGTGCGCAGAACCTGCAGTGGCAACATAAAAATAGTTTCACAATGTCCAACATTCAGCACTCACCCCCCATTCATAAACTAACAACAGAAATGAACACATAATTTTAAAAAAGTCATTTAACTGGTATTACTTTGCTCAGAGATAATTATTGTTAAATAATTATTGTTAGTGCAAGTCTACAGGCACTTGACACTGTACACCTTGTAGTTATACATACTGGGTCATCTTCTTCTCTCTGTGTTGTTTGTGTCATACCAAGACTTTTTATGTTTGAAAATCAACTGGGGGGAGGGGGGGGGGGAGATGAATTAAATCAAATGGGACAGTAGAAATCAGGCAGGTACTGCAAGCAAACTACAACAGAAACCTCATGTAAGTACTAGTAGGTACAGGTACATATCATTCTGCACCAAGAGCGGGTGATTGCGACAAGAGAACTGGATAAAGCCAGCCAGAAACATTACCTCATCGTAACGGATCAGAATGCTGGTGTCTGAGCCAAGGGCGTTAAAGATGCCAGCCAGCTCCACCGCGATATATCCTGCTCCCACAACAACCACCTTCCTGAAATGCACCTTTAATGTCTGTACACCAGCCTGTGGTCTTGGGCATGATATAGCTGCATACATGTTAAAAGGAACATTAGTGTCCACTTTTAGCCCCACTGGTTCGTGGTCCTCAAATGGTGTGAGAATGCATGCATGTGCACGCTTGTGTGTATGTGTGTGCGAGTGTATGGATGGAATGAACTTAAAGTGTGCACTACTTTGAAATATATCCGTATAGTTCATTCCATACTATACCAGTGTATACACACACATGACACAAACATATATTCTTATACCATCTGAGGACTGTGCACAGACAGGGCTAAAAGTGGATACTAATTTAGTATGACAAAACATTGTGCAGTATTTTGCACTGTCATATTAATTTAGTGTACCTTTAAACCTTCAGTTTTTAATGCAGTAAAATGCTGATGAGTGATGTCACATCAGGAGTTCCTTAGAACCGGTAACATTCAGTTTGGACATAGCTGACCAGTTATACTTTTGCTAGTTTCGCTTTCAGCTGTTTTGAAAAATAGATTAAAATGTTGGCACATGTCTGTATCGGCAGAAGCATTGGCAGTGACGACACAAATTGCGAACACAGAAAACATGAATGCCTGATTCTTTTTGTGCAGTCCAGCATGCAGTGCTCAGCAGTGACCAGTTTTGTTTCAGCAATAAGAAGTGTGGTTCTATGTTTGTGATTTCTGTCATCAGTGCCGACGATAGGGAATCGCACCTTTATGCTGAATTCACCCTAATAATGCCTGCACACTGCACTGGCCAGTCAGCACCAGTCACATGCTTACCCTAAAACACACAGTTAATGAATCACACTCACTTGGGAAGCTCCTCCAGCTCAAAAAAGCCATCACTTGTGATGCCATGCTCAGCACCTGGGAAATGAAAGGAAACGTCATTTATTATAATTTATATCCACAATGTGATCACACAGTACATTTTTGTGCAGTACACTCAGCTGCAGAGAACTTATGAAACACTCTGCAACAATTTGATTAATGCACAGTGACCCTTTAAGCTTTGGTTTACCTATCTAGTAACTAGTTCACCAGAAAAATTCAAGGGTTGCTTTTCCATAGTCATTCAGTTGTCAAAGATGATCCTTATTAATCATAATGTATACTCCGCCCCCACCTCCCACCCCAAAAGAACTTCCATACACACAGTGGCACAAGTAATACGTACACGCACTCAGAGTCTCACACACACACACACATGCAGCTCTCTCTCTCTCTCTCACACATGCACAGTGGCACCCCCCTCTCTCTCACCAGGAATGTCCGGAATGATAGGGCGCCCCCCTGTGGCGATCAGAATGTGTTTAGCTTCATACTTCTGTCCCTCCACTTCCACGCACTTGTCTGCTGTGAACCTGGCATGGCCAACCAGCTTCTCCACTTTGGACTGGCCGGTGGGCACAAAAAATGACACTGTACACAGGCTGGTAACAACACATTACTGGCCGGTGGGCACAAAACAACAACAAAATGACACTGTACACAGGCTGGTTACACCACATTACTGGCTGGTGGGCACAAAAAAGGACACACGTACATTGGCTGGTGACGCCACATTACTTGCTGGTGGGCACAAAAAAGGACATGTGTACACTGGCTGGGGATGCCACATGCCAGGCAAGATAATATCCAATACCCACAGTTATGCTCACCATGGTGTTTCTGATGCCTAACTGATCTTTACACACACACTTTTTCATGCAAATTTCAAGCGAAAAACCACATATTTTTAAGTCTGTTGTGTTAAGCCTAAAAGTAAAAAACTCAAAAGCATAAATTCAAATAAATCAATGAACACAAACAACAACATGAACTAAAAAATAAAAAGAAGAAGTCTAAATTAAAACCAATATTCAAATTGCTGAACAAAGTAGAAATTTATCAAATTAAACTCAACATGTGAACCTCAACAAGAGAAACATAAATGAATTACATACGTAAAGTAGATACATGGCTGGCTGGCTCACTGATCTCAGAAAGATTTAACATCAAGCAATTAGAACAAAATGAAAAAAATCCACCATCCAGTAGAGATGATGGTCATAGGGTGGGGGTGGTTCCGTGAGTGAGAGAGAGAGGGAGTGGTGGGCGGGGGAAGTGGGGAAAAGGGGGGGGGGGGGAGAGAGAGAGAGAGAGAGAGAGAGAGAGAGAGAGAGAGAGAGAGAGAGAGAGAGAGAGGTGTGGAGGTGAAAAAGGATGCATGTCAGTGTGTGTCACTGTCACTGCATGTGTGTGTGGGTGTACGTTGGTACTGTCAGTGTCACCCACTTATTTAGTTTTTATCTGTGTAAATGTCAGTGAGTGTGTGCTGATGCAGTACTGCATTTGTTTACATTGTGTTTTTTTAACGTGTGGGTGCATGCATGTGTGTAGCGAGTGATAACCTCATAACGGGTGTGTAATACTGTCATGTGCGTGTTCTCAGTTTGTGTGTAAAAGCATTCCACAACATTTAAACACTGTTTCCTGTTGAACATCTGATTCACACAGCAAGCTTACCTTTTCAAGATTTGTCTCATATATTCCATTCAGTCTCTTGATGTAGTCATCACGACTCTTCTTGATGCGACTAAAATGAAATACAAAGAAAGGGGACATAGTCAATCAATAAATCAAACCAACCAACCAACCAGTGAACTATTAATCTGTTAAACATCAAGGTATTGATTCATTCTATAGCGTATCATTTCTGTGAAGAACCCTTGATTCATGGCAAGTCAAGCTCATGGCGCAAAAGCTGTGTAATATACTGTGAACTATACCAACCTGATGATACCCCCAACCCCAATATATAATCAGGGGTCGCGCTGCCTTTTAGAGATTTGCGTTAACTGACGTGAAACATTACGTATTTTGCATCAATGACACAAAAAATGCATACAGAATAAGCTAAAATTAACGCACATACAAAGTCAAAATGATGGAGTAACCTGATTGTAGCTCATGGGCTATAAAGTGAGCAGACGAAAATAATAAAAGGAAGGTCTATTCGTGCATACACACACACACACACAATGGAAACGTTTAGGAAATTTGCTGTTCACAAAAAGTTTGCATAGATCGGAACATTGTACGTGGCATCATTTTCCGAAGATGAACTGCAGAATACGATGTCGGCAAACCCAGTTCTCTTCTACTGTGCAATTTAGAGTAACGAGATGAAGTTGAAGTCGAGGCTGCCGCCATTTTCTGTGACTCATATTCAAGTGTCGACGCGTGTTTTATTTTTGGTTTCGTAGTCTTCTGCCTTTGAGTAAATTCTGATATTTAGGCATACCGGGTCGTTCCTAATTCCATGTCTGGTATTGTGTCTTCTGTCAACTAACCGGAAAATATTACTGACCAGTTTGGCAAAATATGCGATTTCTGGCCAGTCTGATACGGAGATCGATCTATTCCAGATCTATACGGGTTTGTTTGGATTTGGTTTCAAATTAATAATTTTCGTTTTTCAGAAAAGTATGCAAATTTTAATCACAGACAGGGCGCTACTGACTATAAGGTGCATGGAGCAGATTTTAAGGGGGAAAAGTATCACCGTCGCCTTATCTAGACCAAAATTTACGGTAGCCAACGCGTTTATTTCGTCTAGATTCCGCCCTTCATTGACTGGACTTACATGGCTGAGATGAAACTGAGTTTGCAGGCAGATCTAGTGTTGAGTGATGTGGCGGAAACCAGTGAGCCATAACCTGTTTAATCGGTGTTGTCATTTTGTGTACAGTGACGCAGCGATGCGGCTAAAATGCGTACAGCACTTGAAAAATGCAATATTTACGTAAAATTTTGCAATAATACTTTTAATAGAAGATTATTATTTTTTAAAGATCTTTTTTTAAAATACAGATGAGTACCTCTGCAACACTGCCATTAACAGTACTTCACTACTTACTTGGCAAATGAACTATGATGAGTAAGAAAGATGGGAATGAGCTAATCAAAAATGTTTTGAAAACAATATGAGCTCATCAAAAATGTTTTGAAAACAAAGGCTTTAATTAATTTTAGATAGTCAGTGAACAATTTGATTCAAATTCATTATAAACCTGCACATTTCACATAACTAGTCAGAATCATTCAGCACTCTTTCACACACACACACACGCAGTCATCTCATAATCTGAATCGCATACTAGCCTACTAGGGGCAAATTTCAAGTTTTAAACTGATCAGATTTCTATATTGATCGATACTCATGAATACAAACTACAGTCAGAGCAAACCTGTCAGCAAAAGAGCCAGGCTGTGTGATAATTGTCAGTTTGATAATCTGTGACCTTGACTGAAGGTAGGTCTGGTTCAATTACTCTACGGGCCGTAACAATTAACAGGGTGGTTTTTACAGTCACCTTTGTTATTAAACTTAGTTAATCATTTAATGGAACTCTCCTGTTTGGTCTAAACTTCTTGTGTGCCTGAAGAACATGATCTGCAATTAAAGCTTTGTGACAGAATGTGCTGTCAATTTTATACTGATCTTATATGGTGACTTTTTCTGGACACCATCTCTAAGTCTAACTCCTGTTTCACAAGCTCATTACCATGATGTGCGCTCTTTTCAAATGCTCCAAATATCTTTTGGCATCATGGATAGAACACCCGGTAGCTCTCAATTCCACACACACACACAATTTCAACATATCTAGGAAGGCTAGTCTTTTAATCTACCGCTTCAAAATCAAATGAACCAAAATGGTTGCTTCATACTGTGGCACAGCCATAGCCATAGGGTCAATACAGCCATAGCCATAGGGTCAATACAGCCATAGCCATAGGGTCAATACAACATACAAGCAATCAACAGAAACGGTTATTTTAGGAAGCATCATGATTACTATTACAGTATTTGTATTACAGAAGCCTCTGTCCTGCTAATCTGATGTGGACCACTTGGTTGCTGTAAAATCTCCAGACAAATCATTTTTGAAACTGACACTCACACACGCAGCCATCACTGTGTGCAATCACCATAGAATTTAAGTTTATTAAAATAAAATTCAAGCCAGGTGGTATTCTTGCACATTCTCATCTCTTGGACAGCAAGGATTAAATTATCAAAAATGTGAATTTGTCAGTACAGCACACACATTCCATATTCAATCTGCTTTTTAAAAAATTCAAAAAAAAATAATTTCAAATAACTTACTAAGACAGGAACTAAGTAAGCACATGCACAGTATTATAATAATTAATGCTACTAGAACTAGTACACAGTAGTAGTACTACTAATACTAATACTTAGTACTGTGCACTTGCAAGCTCATGTAGCTTTCTATAGCTGTACATAGATCTCTGACTGAAAAACAGACCTCCAGTCAAACTTTTTGAGTTCCACATCAAAGCCATAGTCCTTGTGGTCATGGATCATTTCTGCATGCATAGCTGTGTTGAACATCACTTTCTTGGGCACACATCCTACATTCACCTGCAAAATAACAAATAAACTGATACTGTGTGACCGCACCTACATCATGTACATCAGTACATGTCATGCTAATTCCAAACAAATATTTCCGCATGTGCCCACACTGCTTTGGAGAAACACTTTTGGAAGAGAGTTCAAAGAGAAAAAAAGCAAAACCATTTACCTGCAGATTTAAAGAAACATGCATGAGAGTACTGAGACAGTCCTAGAGTAATAACTAATTTACTAGAAATCAGTCAAAAATAATAATCCTCAATGCATTAAAAAGAAAAAACGTTATCTTACAAATGTAATGAAAAATCAACATTTCACTAATACTGTAATAGTAATACTCATACTGTAAAAGTGTAATACTAATACAGTAAAACTAACACAATGACAAGTAACAGACTATCACTATGACTATGTAGCCATTTTGTTCAAAACACAAAATCCTTGGTGACTAGGCCTAAGTTGGTCGCTAACTTAGTGTTACATGGTCACTGATGACTGAACGTGTCCTGCTTTAGAAATGAGAAGTGAACAGTTCCTGTATTCAAATACCCGAAGGCTTAATCCCAACTTCTGCTATTAAGTTCTGGCACTAGTAGTACAGTAGTACTAGTACAGTAGTAGTAGTTCTAGATCAATGTAGGATCCCAATATTTTTCTCCAGATTTACTGTGTTACTGTTTGATTCACTGTTAACAGTGTTGGTGTTATGTCTAACAGAAATAGCAAACTTGTATAACTTATACTTCAAACTTTGGTCACAATAAATCCCCCCCACCCCTACCCCCCCCCCAAAAAAAAATGCAAAAATCTAAAAACTGTGATAGACTAGGGTGGTAGTGCAAAAGGTCCAATGTAAGATGATGTACTGGTCTCAGACGCTGATGAGCAATGTCTAAAATAGTAAAATATGCAACATTATTTAATGAGGAATAGTCTAATACTATTAGTTATAGTATTACTAATACTTCTTGTAATAGTAATACACAGTAATAGTAGATTAGCACTATTACTTGCATTTGGCCTACTCATTAAATTTTGGAAATGGGGATCATAGCTGGTTTGCTAACAAGTGTGGAGAAAAGCCCTTCTATTAAAGTACATTGGGTTACCGATACCACTTTAAAAAATAATATATATATATTATATATAAATATATAATACGTTCAACTTTAGTCAGACTGTTGGTGAAATGGTCTTTGTAAGTTTTGAAGTTGAAAAGATGAGAATGTTTTTAGTTCAGTCAATAGTTCGTTGGTACTGGGTCTTAGTGCAGTCGTGGGGTGCAGTAGTCTCCTTTCCTGTGTGAAGCCACTGACCAAAGGATCGGTTCCAATTAGCGCTGGTCAGTTGGCCGAGCTGTAGACAACAAGCCTCCCTGTTCATGCACGGGCATGGAAGAGCTGCCTTCCTTATTCTGTTACAAATTCTTCTTTTATTCCAAATTCTGGGCCACTGATGCCATAGTTTTCAAGGTATAAAAGACCCTCCATTTTAATCCCCACACCACTCGCCCTCACAGAACTTTAAAGAACGTGTACCCTCTCTCTCAGTAGTCGCTTTGCCAAGTCTCCAAGTCAGTCTCCAAGTCAGTCTCTACGTTTCTAAGTCAAAGTTTTTCATTCGTGCGACTAGTGTTTTGGCTCAATTTAATCCACATTCAACAGGTTGGTTTGACTATCTTTTATCTTCCTAGTTCCTGACTGATGTTTTATTGTTGTTTGATTGTTCTAGTTTTTATGGTCTGATCTTGCCGTAAGATCTGGCGTCACTGATGTTTGATTATTCTTCACGTTTGCTTAAATGATTAGGTACAGGGGCCAGCTTCGTGGTAGTCACGAGTTGTTTCAGATATTATATATGACTAAGTGCCAAAAGGTGTGTCTGCAATGGGTGACTTGGTTGTGCTGAGAATAAAAGATGTTTAAAAAAATATTTTGTCATGAGTGTGGGTTGAACGTGTGTGAAAATGAACGAGGATATAGTTGAAATAATAGCAGCAGAAATTTTGAAGCGGTTTGGGAAATATATCTGATAAAGTGTGATTTTACTGCTGAAATTCAACCACGAAAAACGGACAGTGGCACAGAGCCCGTCTCTGTCAGCGTGGTTTGGTTAAAGAAAACAAGGAAAAGTTATATTTATCACATCTGTTATGTTTGCGAAAGATCGTTTTTCAAGATCCATGCATCAGAAAAACTTCCACTAGATTATGCTTTTGTAAAAAGCATATCAAACTTTATTTGATTGGACGTCATCTGTGTTGCAATACGAAACGCGAACTTTCGACAACAGACTGAAAACAACTCTGACCCTTGACATGAGCGGAAGTGACGTCATATGCACATCAGACTTGTGGTCAATCACTCGGAAGCTTTGAAAAGATTTAACCAAACAACTTTTGTTACATTAAAATTTGTTGCTGCTCCTCAAAATTTGTCACAATATATGACATCCGATTATCTAACAATTTGTGAGCGAAAAACAAAATATTATAGGTTTACACTTGTCAACAAATACGAAGGCACCGCGTGGCACTTCCCGGTCACATTTGATTTGAATGGCGTCGAAGAAATCGTCTGCTGCGAACATCGAAAGGTACATCGCAATTATTGTCATGAGGCTGCCGTCCGACCATTCCTGACGTCCGATCACAATTTTACACCGTTTTATAAAATCTGCTAGTTAATAGTTATTTAGATGATCTTTTGTGTTCAGTTTAGAGCGCAGTAGGACGAAGTGTCATTTTTACGCAACGGGTGAGATTTACGATGGCTGACGTGCTAGTATCGCAATGAAGAATTATATTGCAGCATGAGCTCTTGCTGTAATTTGGAAGTCAGACTGCAATAAAAAATATTTGTGAGGACATCCTTAAACTGTCTAAAGTGGTTGGGAATAAAAATAATAATTTACCAGTTGCACTTTTGTGTCGTAATCCCTGACATCCGACATAATACACTTTTCATCTTTCAAAGCTTGTTTTCTCAAAAACTAATAAAGTCGTTATCTTCCACTTTGAAGTGATGATTACCAATATAGTAAACATTCTAAAAACCTACTTCTTTTTACTTGATTTCATACTTTTTTTCTGACCTACTGTGTCCTCTTTTCATGCACACCTTTTGGCGCTTAGTCATATGGGTTATAAAAAAAATTCTCATTTCATGATTGATGTGTTGAATCTTAAACTGTGTTTTGCTACAGGTGTTCTGATGGAGAGGTCCGGTTTGTTATCCGAGCCTGGCTCCATTTTTCCATTCTGATCTAAACGTCCTAATGGAGTTCCTTTATTTTACTGGTTAGAAAAGGCCTGTTCCGCGTATTTGCGATTAACAGGTTTGACTTTTCTATTTAATATTATGTGAAAAGGTCAGCTCCGCGATTAGCTTTGGTTTGACTTTTCCATTGTTTAATTCTCTTGTGTATTCCATCTTCCACTATCCACAGATTTGGAAGATACCTTAAAGTTTTCTTCCATAAATTCAGTGTAAGACCCTATTGAGAAATTATAAAGTGAGGCGATGTTTTTGATGATACACCAGTTGTGAACTGTCTTTTCACAGGTTTGTAGCTCAGACTTTTGTAACCCACACGGATGATTTTGTGTTGACTTAACTGTTGTTTACGTTAAAGTCTCATGGAATGAGACAACCAGATAAAGTTTACCTAGCTATATTGGCTTTTCAAACCTTTGTGCCTTCTAACCCTTTCTTTTGTCTGCTTATGACGTGCTTGTGACTTATGTTTTTGATTCAATAATATTTGGAACTTTCATTCTCCACTTGAATTCGTGTTGAAAGAGAGGTGGGAGTTGAGCGAGAAAAAAATAGAACGATTCTGTTTGAGTGAGTGAGTGTGTGGATGTGTGTGTGTGTGCTGGATCACTTTCTGATAGTCATGAGATGCCACGTGCAAGTAATTAACACAGACATGTTTATAACTATAACCTAACCTGCTAGCATTCTCAGTTGTGGTGGCCACATAATCGCTCCATGACATTTGATCCCTTCATGCACTGGAGACGTTACACAAGTAACATGCTACTTGCTAATGCTAGACGATAAATCAAGAAACCAGGTTTCAGTTTCAGGTCACAGCCTCCTGAGACATTTACACACTTTCAGTTCTACTGAGTCAACACTTTGTCAGTTGTGATTACATACCCATCAGTGACTTTGTGAGTTTGTCACAATGTCAGTTTGTATGCAAAAAGAAAGAGAAAAAAGCACCAATTATCCAGTAAGGGCAATATATCGTTGTGCAGTTAAATGCATAATCATGGATACTCCTGATGGAACTGGAAGACCATAGATTCATACTCAATACTCATACACATAGCTGACATTTCAATTTACATAGTAACATACATGTATACATGTGCCAATGCGTCAATGACACAGCAGAACACATCTTTTACTGTTCTGTGTGGTAGTGCTGGTAACGAGCATTATGATTAACACAATTAATATACTGGGGTACAATATTTTTGGGCATTAAAATTGGAAATTACCCAATTTTATCTGAAGAACATTAGAAGTCGCTTTTGCCTACGACCGATATCGCACACGAGTACGATCGATTTTTCAAGTTACTTAGTTACTCGGCGTCGCCATTCCGACATCTGCCATGTTTTACTCACGCATGTTCCACCCCAACGGGCTTCTTCGACCACAGCTGCTTTGACGCCGAATTCTGCTGCTCTCCTTGCAGTCGCAAGGCCTCCAGAACCGCCACCCACGACTAGCAGATCAAACTTTGTAAGAACCGGCGCCATTGTTGAGAAGAGACGTCTGCACGCGCTTTGGCGTAAAAAAACGAGACCGGTTCCTATTCGCATCGCGGACGGAGTTACCTTTCCGTGACACTTGGGATCGCAGATATAAACCAAATGTTGATTGGCCAATTCTGTCGCACGTTGGCCAATGATGTTCGAAGTTTCGGGTGGGCGAACGAGCCACTGTGAGAAGACAAGCTAGGCACCCAAACTCGACTCACTGGGATACTGAGACATCCTACCACCACCTCTCAACACTGAGTGACAGTTTACGATAGTTTATTTAGTAAAAAAAAAAAAAAAAGTTCAGGAGCTGTGTGAGAGTCGAGGTGGCCGTCCTTGGCTGTCCGTCAGTCCTAACGAGCCTTCTGGCAGTTTCCGTGGATATAAAGCTATATTGAACCATGCTTCGGCATTGGTCTCAGCTTGTCCCTAATATGTCAACGGACATCTGAGGACATTAAGCAACACTACCTACCAACCTACCCACACACACACACACAAAAACACTGACAAACATTTCACGTGACCAGACACTGAGGTTGTTTTTTGCTGTTGTTTATTCTTCTCATAGAGTTTAGCCGGCGTTGGAAAATCAGCCGGGCTGTATTTCAGTTCAGAGGCTTTCAGCCTTCTTTTCTTTTCACAATTTATTACGATTGGGAATGACAGGAAGGCCGCGTTAGGGTTGGGTGTATTCTGAAGGCCGGCCTACTGTTGTGAAAACTTGAATAAAAGTGCCGGAACTGCCTGCCGAATAGGCCGCTACGGCTTATCACTCAGAATTCGCCGGAGTCATCTGAAAACTGAAACTGCCCGACGGTGCAATTTGCACGACTGACCGGCAGTGAACTGAAATCGGCCGGCACTGTCAGTCCGGCCGGCCGCCGCCGTCGATTTTCCATGGACTGACCTATATTTTCCGACGGCTAAATCAGACTAGGACCAGTGAGGTTTCACTGAGGCAAACTGTAGTGAAAAGTTCCGGCGGAACTCGCGGCCCGGCCGCCTACACTGATCATCATCAGTCAGTGTGTGTGTCAGTGTCAGTAGCGGTGTGTGTGATTCACAGTGTGTCTGTGAGTGTGTGCATGGAATAAAGTAATTGTTAAACTGGAACGATTTAACTACTGAACAACTGACAGAATTGGCAAGACTATTATTTTGGTGAAAATCTTTAGCTTGATTTTTCAAACTTTGGTCAGTCCTGGACGGAACACTGATTTTCTGAGAAACATGGTGGAGTCAGTGGATGTGGTTATTTCAGTTTTTTTCGTTCGTTCTGTTTTTTTTTTTTAAATGTCCTCAGATGCTAAACTGATGTGGATGTGGTTTGCTTATTTGTTGCTTTACGTCCACGGAAGCGAGATGGCTTATTAGGAACGGGGACAGAGTGGGTGAGGGGGACGAGAGCGAAGGATCGACCGCGGAAACCGCCCGAAAAAGACCGGAGAGACCGTGGACCGCCGCCAGAACAATGGAAGTGTTAAGGCGGTGTCCCCTCGCCATTGCGGCCCAACGACTCAGTAGTTGTGCACTGCGCAATGGGCGACTTCAGTAGCTGCGGATCGCCCCGCTTGGTGGCGCTAGGCATATCAGTTTCAGTGGGGCTTTGACAACGCCTAAGTCAGCTACAAATGATCTCCCCTACACTAGGCAGGTGGCGCTGGGCCTATCTGGGCAGTGCGGCAATGCTCAAGCCAGCAAAGTCGCTCATTGCTGTCAGTTTCAACTCAGTGCTGTGCTTGGGCAGAGTCACAAAGACAATGTCCGTTGCACTGCTGTTGACGAACAACTTGGACAACTCAAGCAACGGAAGTCCAGATTTCTCAGCCCAGCTCCACCTCCCTACTCATGATCTCTTCTGGGCTAACTTGAAGGTCTAGCTCCACCTCCCTCCTCTACCGTGCTGGGGATCTCTCAAGTTGATCTTTTGATCTCGCCTGGAACCCTGTGCCGGGGATGTGGACTTTTCCGAGAGTATATATACCATCAACTACAGAATTTTGTGATGACCCTTTGGACGTAAAGCAACAAATAAGCAAAGCATTTTGTGCTCCCGGCATCCCTAGTAAGCCGTACGTGGTTTGTGTGGACGTACGTGCTCTGATGTGGCTTACAGTGTGACTGATAAGGGGAAGTAACGACGTCGTTGAAGAGTGCTTGAAGATTTGTAGCAATTACTTCCCTTTATATGTACTGCGCGTACGGTCGACCAACAAGTCACACTCAAAGCCATACTCCTCCAAGCACTGCTTTACGACATCCTTCCTATAACCATTGCTATAATTGGTTACAACATAGGTCTCGAAAACTGTTAGCTGACACTTTTCCCTTGGTTAAGTTAAAAGAAGAAGAAGAAATAATAATAATAATAATGTGCATTTATCATTTTTTGAATGGTGTTGTATTATTTAACAGACAACTCAGATTATACCAGGCGCTCTTCTTCTCAGTTCTTCTTCTCACAGTATTTCCACACCAGCTAATATCAGTACCCAGTTTCTGCTACAGTCAGTGTGTGTGTGTGTGTGTTGTGTGTGTGATACCTTATGTAAATTGTTTTGGTAGGTGCTGTACATGCGTATAGAATATTGTATTTAGGTTAATACGTATCATGTGAGCGCTCAGGGCGTTGATGAGCGCATGATAAATGCACATTATTATTATTATTTCTTCTTCTTCTTTTAACTTTTCAACCGCCAACATTGCTTTTGTACCCGGGGCAGATTCGCCTCATGTTTACGTGTGTGCTTCGACGCTGTTTGTTGATTCCACAGTATTACTAGTACCCAAAAATTTTGATGGGCGATGACGGCATCGATGGACAAATGCCCGGAGACAAAGAGTGCCCCTTCAGTGCCGTAACCAGTTATGGCAGAGTTGGAAGGAAGGATGCCATAACGCGGAGACATGGTAGGGAGTGCCCCTTCAGTGGCGTAACCAGTTATGGCAGAGTTGGGAGGAAGGATGTCATAACGCGGAGACAGTGGTGTAACCAACTGTGGCAGTAATTTTTAAGAGGGGGACCTCGTGAAGAGGCAATTTTTATGTGATATGCACAGCTTGATGTTAGTGGGATTACTTATGTATTTATTTATGAATGACATTTTACCTGGATATTTGTTTACTGTTGTAATTTAATGATGTTTTATGATTGGCGTGAATGTGTAATGAGTGTACTTGGCACCACAAAACATTCCTAGTGCAATTGTATTGACATTTGGCAATAAAGCTGTATTGTGTATAAGGTGTGCCCCTTCAGTGGCATAATCAGTTATGGCAGAGTTCGGAGGAAGGATGTCATAAACGTACAGCTGTCTCTTACAGCTCAGTGAGTGGACCTCGTTAACTTCCTGCATCTTATTATAATGAATTTCTTCCTTTTGGTATATCCGAGTTCGCTAAGTGTTGGCTGATGACTTGAATCAGTGACAAAAGACTGAGTGATGAATATTAATAGGAGCACGTTTTGTAGTCCTGTCAGTAACTGCAGAGTGACTAGAAATGGAATTTTCTCTCTCGCCAAAAGACCTGCAAAATAACACCCTGCCATGCTGACAAAAGCCCTGCCCGGCGGTATGAAATAAACTCGGCACCGACTTGTGGAAAAAAATATCTAGTATGCTCTTAATTAACCCCTTCACTGCCCCAGCCTGCAAAATTTCCGGGCTGAAAGATGCACGGACGCGCATGCAAACAGTATATTTCCGGTCCTGTAACACATCTACTTTACATGCTATGCCGTATGATGAAACTCTTTTCACATGCCAAAGTGAAAAAGAAAACAAAAATACTTAAGGGTTTAAGTTTTGAACCTTTGGTTGGCCATTTTCAAGTGGCATCATGGCAGTGAAGGGGTTAATAAAATAGTCAACTGGCTCTCGTCGCTGCTCATCTTAGCGCAGAATCACTGATTGTGGTGGTGACAGTGTAGACGTTGGATGATGATGATGATGATGATGATGAAGTGATGCTTAATGTCCTCAGATGTCAGTTGACATATTAGGGACAAGCTGTGACCAATGCCGAAGCACGGTTCGATATAGCTTTACGTCCACGGAAACCAGAAGGCTCGTTAGGACGGACAGCCCAGGACGGCCACCTCGACTCTCACACAGCTCCTGAACTATGATGAAGTGATGCTTTATGTCCTCAGATGTCAGTTGACATATTAGGGACAAGTTGTGACCAATGCCGAAGCACGGTGCAATAAATCTTTACGTCCACGGAAACCAGAAGGCTCGTTAGGACGGACAGCCCAGGACGTCCACCTCGACTCTCACACAGCTCCTGAACCATGTCCTGAACTATGCCGGTAGACCGTAGGTATAGTCTCCTCCTCTTACCCCCACCCCCTGGGATCAGTCCCCGCCAGTACCTCTTCGGAGAGTGAGTTAGTTGGTGCTTTGAACGCAGTCAGCCACGTGGGGTTATATCAGGGCTAACTCTTCGCTGAAAGCTCGGCGTTGAACAAGTTGAACCCCAAAATACGGCTGAACCTGGACGACACTGACAACCCGTGACGACAAAGACCCATTCCCATTGCGTCTACCCGCCCCCGACAAAGACTTATTTCCATTGCGTCTCCCCCTCCCCCCCCCTTCTCCCCGCCCCCTACATACCCCCCCCCTCCCCCCCACCCCCACCCCGCCTCCTCGCCCGCACGCACCCCCTCCATCCTCCACCCGCTCACCCTCGCGGGACCGGCCGCGGCATTGCAGCCCGGCCGCCAAGCGCCGCTACTCAGTAGGGGCCGTCTGACGGAGACGAGTTGTCGCCCGTCAGATTTTCTCCCCTCTTGTTGTCCCAGTTCTCCCGCTGAGTAGCGTCGCGAGCTGAGGACGCGTTTAATGAAAGAAAAACAAGAGAGATTTTACGAGCCCCCCTCCTGTCTGACATGGAGGTTAAACGGAGGGTAGCGTCAAAAAAGAAAAAAAAAGAAAAAAAGAAAAGAAAAAAAGGTGGGCGGGGGACGGTCGGAGGCAAGCTAGTAGTACATACAGACATACATGCGTTTTGCAGCTCCGGTGGCTTCACTGAATTTTTGATCCCAACAGCGATATGGACCTGGCGGAGTTCAACGGCGGACTGGATGCAACGACATTACGCCGCAGGTGTACCGTCCTGCGCTGATCGAACCGGGCGATAAACAGTATGTGGGATAGACAGGTAATTGTTTTGTAAGGCCCGGTCAACCATGACGGTTGCACTGGGGTGGCAGTGTGGCACAGGCAAGGCATGGATCTACATTCTCTCTCTGTCTTTCTGTCTCTGTCTGTCTGTCTGTCTCTATATATATATCGTCATAAGCAAACATGGTGCTTAACGTCCACAGAAACCGTACGGCTTATTAGGGACGGGGAGGGGGGGGGGGGGGGAAGAGGGAGATTATACCTATCGCTACACTGTGACCGCTACAATGACTCCTCCATTAAGATGGGCAGCGATAAGAGCCATTTGAATGTTTCAGTAGGAAATGAGGACAAAGTCACAAGACAGGGTCCACAGACCACAACATTTTTGAAGAGAAAGGAGAGCCGAAGCGGTATCGAACCGAGGTCCTTCTGCTTACTACCTTACCGCCAGGTCAAACCGGCTCTTATAAGCCTACGGTTTCTGTGGACGCAAAGAGGCCGGTGAGCCGGTTTGGCCTAGCGGTAAGGCGTTAGGCTGGTAAGCAGAGGGACCTCGGTTCGAATCTGCTTCGGCTTTCCTTTGTCTTCAAAAATTGGGGTCTGTGGACACTGTCTTGTGACTTTGTTCCTCACGACTGAAGTTAATGAAATATTCAAATGGCTCTCATCGCTGTCCGTCTTAATGCAGGAATCATTCTGATGGTGACAGTGTAGCGATAGGTATATAACCCCCCTCTCCCCCCACCTCCATACCCCCTTCCCCCGCTTCTCCCCGTCCCTAATAAACCTTACGGTTTCTGCGGACGTTAAGCACCATGTTTACTTACTTTGGACGTAAAGCACCACTCAACCAAAGCAAGGTGTGGGACCGCAGGGTGACGATGCTAAGGTGGCCACAGGACGTTTCGTGGGTCGTTGGTCGGCGGACCATCGTGTAGGTGTCGTGTCCGTCAGCACGTAAGTAAGTAAACATGGTGCTTAACGTCCACAGAAACCGTACGGCTTATTAGGGACAGGGAGAAGGGGGGGAAAGGGGTATGGAGGTGGGGGGAGAGGGAGATTATATACCTATTGCTACACTGTCACCACCAGAATGATTCCTGCATTAAGATGGGCAGCGATGAGAGCCATTTTAATGTTTCAGTAGGAAGTGATGGACAGAGTCACAAGACAGTGTCCACAAACCACAACCTTTTTTGAAGAGAAAGGAGAGCCGAAGCGGTATCGAACCGAGGTCCTTCCGCTTACCAGCCTAACGCCTTACCGCTAAGCCAAACCGGCTCACCCGTCAGCCCGTGGTGGTAAAGCCGTTAAGAGCAGGGGTCGGGTGGCCATGGAGTGGCCGGGTGGGCTGGGGTTACTGACCTCAAGACATTGTGTCCGGCTGCCCGTGGTGGTGCAGAGAGAGAGAGAGAGAGAGAGAGAGAGGGGGGGGAGGGGGAGGAGAGAGAGAGAGAGAGAGAGAGAGAGAGAGAGGGAGAGAGGGAGAGGGAGAGAGGAGAGAGAGGAGAGAGAAGAGAAGAAGAGAGAGAGAGGAAAGAGTAGAGAGAACGAGAGAAGAGAGAGAGAGAGAGAGAGTCTAAATGGGTTATTGAAAAAGGCCGTGGGCCCATGTCAGTTGTGGTGACGAACACAGTCAAGCAACTTTAGGTCAACGTAAGGCTCACAGGTACAACATCTGTCCAGACAAAACGGTATTGCGTACATCAAAAGCCTTGTGTAGAAAAGTAGCGAGTCGGAGTTGGAGATATTGTTTTCAGAAGCAAACAACATTGACAGTTTAAAGAGTGATGGACATCTGACATATTTGCGTGGTATATATTTATCTCTTAGGTCATTGTACATAGGACATGATAATATGAAGTGAGAGAGAGAGAGAGAGAGAGAGAGAGAGAGAGAGAGAAGGAAGAGAGAGAGAGAGAGAGAGAGAGAGAGAGAGAGAGAGAGAGAGTCTGAATGGTTATTGAAAAAGGCCGTGGGCCCATGTCAGTTGTGGTGACGAACACAGTCAAGCAACTTTAGGTCAACGTAAGGCTCACAGGTACAACATCTGTCCAGACAAAACGGTATTGCGTACATCAAAAGCCTTGTGTAGAAAAGTAGCGAGTCGGAGTTGGAGATATTTGTTTTCAGAAGCAAACAACATTGACAGTTTAAAGAGTGATGGACATCTGACATATTTGCGTGGTATATATTTATCTTTAGGTCATTGACAAGGAAGAAATATAAAGGGTGAAGGAGAGAAGAGGGAGAAGGGAGAGAAGAGGAAGAGAGAGCAAGGAAAGAGAAGAAGAGACAAAGGAGAAAGTAGGAGAGGAAGATCTGCCATGAGAGAGAGAGAGAAAGAGGAGAAGTTTAGAGAAAGGAGAGAAAAGAGAGAGAGAGAGAGAGAGAGAGAGAGAGATTGATTGATTGATTGATTGATTGAACTTTATTACACAAGGATAAAGGTTTAGGCACGAATGCCTGTCGGTCAACCTGTCCTTGAAACAATACATATATACAAATTATCAATGTGGGAAAATCAATGTCAATCGATAATTATGAACAATACAAAAGACTAATAAATCAAATCACTGGGAGACTGACTATACATGGATCATTAGAAATTAGAAATCAAGAAATTGGTTGCTCTTTTTGTTGAGAGAGAGAGAGAGAGAGAGAGAGAGAGAGAGAGAGAGAGAAGGAGAGGGGGGGAGAGGTAGGGTGAGGAGAGGAAGGGAGAGAGAGAGAGAGAGAGAGAGAGAGAAAATGGGGCGGGGAATAGCTCAGTTGGCTGAGCGTCCGACAGAAAAGCCAGGTGCATACTGACTCGGGTTCGAGTCCCAGGTGCGGCAAGTGTTTTTCTCCGCCACCTTTCAGTGCAAACTCTCTTTTGCCCGTTCTTAATTGGACGAATATTTGCTTCGCGAACATAGTTCGGGTTATTCGTCGAACCTAGGCCAACATAATTGGTTCTTAATTGGACGAACTTTCGCTTCGCGAACCTAGTTCGGCGAACATTGACTCTGATTGGTTGAGAGCAAAGAGAGCTCTCCTGTGGATGAGAAAGAAAAAAAAAAGAGAAAAAAAAAATGGATGACCGTATCGATGCTTCACTCGCTTCGGAGGGAATTGACCTATTTGTTGACTTGTGGGCGGCGCAGCCTTGTCTCTGGGTCCCAAAATATATAGTAGTTAGTTGAATTACCCTGAGAGGGACGATTAAAGTATACTGACTCGACTTTAGCCAACATTTTGGACCATGCTGTCTTCTGCGCTTCTGCTGCAAGTTCGGGCCGAAGCTTGCATCTCATTATAAGCCAGTTAAGAACGAAGCACAGTTCATCGAACTGTCCGAACCATAAAAGTTCAATTAAAAAACGAATTATAGTTCGTCGAACTGTCCGAAGTATGTTCAGCGAACAAACAGTGCGCCCAATTAAGAGTGGGCTTTACGGTGTTCGTACAGCCCTCGTGTGCAATAGCATGCATCAACATCTGTGCGCACGTTAAAAATTCCAAACACTGGCAGCCCTGCCATTGTTTGAACACACGTAAATACTGCACACATATGGTAGGAATGGGTAGCGCTCTTCTTGCTTGCTCGGTAAAGGCGACCCGAATTTCTCACAAGGGACAATGAAGTTATTAAAAAGAAAACTATAAAAAGCAAATAAAAAAGCAAAATAAAAATAAATAAAAACTGTGACAATGGAATAAATGGAAAACTGATAGAGCGGTAAAAAATACAACAACAAAAATAGATAAACTAATTATTTAGATTATATCTCCATCTGTCCTTAATTTCCGCTATCTTTGTCTCTGAACACGTCGATAACGCCGTGGGCAGTCTATAAACACGTCTCGATAACGTTCCTGGTTGTGCGCATGCAAAGATCCTCAATGTTGCTCCCCGACCACAAAACAGCAAACCCAGCCAAACAGTTACTGGCTAAGGGCATCTCTCTCTCTATGTCTCTCTCTCGTTACTGGCATAAGAGCATCTCTCTCTCTCTCTGTGTCTGTCTGTCTCTCTCTCTCGTTACTGGCATGGCATTTCCCTATCCGGTCCCTTTCCTGCGGGCATAAAGCATTTCTCTTCCCCTCCTCCTCTCTCTCTCTCTCTCTCTCTTCTCTCTCTCTCTCTCTCCCCGTTCTGGCAAACTTTTTCCCCTCTCTCTCTCTCTTTTCTCTTTTCTCTCTCTCTTACTTCTAAGAGCATTCTCTCTCTCTCCTCTCTCTCTCTCTCTCTCTCTCTCTCTCCTCTCTCTCTCTCCTCTCTCGTTCTGCCATAAAGATTCCCCTTCTCTCTCTCTCTCTCCTCTCTCTCTCCCCTTGTTCGGCAAAGAGATTCTTCTCTCTCCCTCTTTTTTATGTCTGATTTAAAAAAAAATCTCGTTTGAAATGAAAATGCCCATTGTTGCAAAATGAATTTAGTTAGTCATGCTTGTGAACGTTTACTATAAACTTAGCTTGTTTCATGCTCATGCAATGATTTTGTTTTTTTACATACGAAAATTTTACACGAACGTGAATAAACTTTGCTTAAACCACAAAACGATTTGCGAACGTTTCTGTTCAAAAGGAAAACAAAACTGAAACCGCAAGTTGCTGAAAACATCCCGCGTAGAAAATGTGCAAATATTTTCATGCTCCATGCTGTTGCTTTATCAATATGCTACAAAAGAAGTTTTTTTTGGGGGGGGGGTGCTGGGTGTCTGAGTGTGTGCGGGAGGGGGGGTAGGGGAGGGGGGAGGGGGTGCTGGTGTCTGTGTGTGGCGGGGGGGGGAGGGGGGGGGAGGGGGAGGGAGGGGCTTGATGGAGTTCCTGGCTCGAGCTGCCACAAGTACGATTTTTGTCGCGACACATTTTGTCTAACTAAAAGCGTCTAACTTCTTCTTGAGAGTCCAGCTCACCTCCCTCCTCTTGATCTCGCCTGAACTCTGCCTGTTGCCTCCTCGGTGATGACGTAGAGCTTCATGCCCTCGGTGATGACGTAGAGCTTCATGCCCTCGGTGATGACGTAGAGCTTCATGCCCTCGGATGTCGGGTTGACGTATTAGGGACAAACTGTGACCAGTGCCTAAGCATGGTTCAATGTTGCTTTACGTCCACAGAAAACATAAGGCTCATTAGGACGGGGATCCCAGGACTGCCACCTCGACTTTCACACAAGGCAGCTCCTGAACTCTGATGTTCTATTGCCTCTGGTAAGCAAGTAAACATGGTGCTTAACGTCCACAGAAACCATGAGGCTTATTAGGGACGGGGAGAAGGGGGGAGGGGTATGCAGGTGGGGGAGAATGAGATCATATACCTATCGCTACACTGTCACCACCAGAATGCTCTGCATTAAGTGGGCAGCGATGAGAGCCATTTTAATGTTTCATAATTGTGAGGACAAAGTCACAAGACAGTGTCCACAGACCACAACTTTTGAAGAGAAAGGAGAGCCGAAGCAGATTCGAACCGATGTCCTTCTGCTTACCAGCCTAACGCCTTACCGCTAGGCCAAACCGGCTCACTGTTGTCTCTTCGGCTGGGATCCCCTTTAAGTAAAGCAGGGCAGAGATCACCGTCAGGACAAGTTGAACGTGAACGTCGACAAACAAACATCCGTCTGGCCACGCACCGCCAAGCTGAGTCAAATAACGGAGACAGAGATCTGAGTCCGTGTGAAAAGAGGACCCCGTGCTCTCAGCTTGTGAATGAACTGAAGCTTGGCGCGCCAGCAAACCGTGACCAATGGGTTGGAGACGGGTGGAGGAAATGAAATCAAGCGTACACGACTAAGTCTCTAGTCACAATGCGGAGCTGTATGACGGATTTAGATGAATGGCACCCACACAGCATTTTCATCGCCTCATTTCCAGTCCTCAGATCTTTTAATGGTGTGATCTCTGTCTCTCTCTGTCTGTCTGTCTGTCTGTCTGTCTGTGTGTGTGTGTTTCTCTCTGTAGCTCTCTGTTTCTGTCTCTGTCTCTGTCTCTCTTTCTGCTCCCCCTCTCTGTGTGTCTCTTTCTCTCTCTCTTTCCATCTGTCTGTCTCTCTCCGCCTGTCTCTGTCTCTTCCCCTCTCTCTCTCTCTCAGTAACCCCCCCACCCCACCCCCGCACCCCTCGCCATGATATGCATGTTGGTCTATCAGGTGAGAGGGATGGATGTAAAAAAGACCCTGTGTGTAATCCACTACCCTCGTAAAAAAAGTTCATTCATTCATTTATTCATTCATTCTCTGTCTGTCTGTCTGTCTGTCTCTGTCTCTCTGTCTCTGTCTCTCTCTGTTCTCTCTCTGTGTCTCTATGTCTCTGTCTCTCTCTGTCTCTCTGTCTCTGTCTCTGTGTCTCTGTGTCTCTGTCTGTCTGTCTGTCTGTCTCTGTCTCTGTCTGTCTGTCTGTCTGTCTGTCTGTCTGTCTGTCTGTCTGTCTGTCTCTCTCTCTCTCTCTCTCTCTCTCTCTCTCTCTCCCCGGCCGTGTGTACTAATGGAGGAAGGACAGACATCCAGATTTCTCTGATTCTCCGACCAAAATTAGTGTCCTATTAAAAATTCAGCTTCACAATGAAACGCAACGTTCATCAGACTGAACGACAACTATGGGCGACTGCTGGCAGACAATAATTCCCTCGAGATCAGCTCTGTCCAGTGATTCAAAGTCTGGTTCATGCGGGGAAAGGCATGGGGTAGCGCAGGGCATGCTAATGAACTTTTGGCCTTCGTCGTCTTGACTGAATTAATCATTGCTCGTCTTTCCCTGTGCCTCGCTTTCTAGGTGCCCCCCCCCCCCTCCCCTCCCCCCGCCCCCGCCCCACGCGATCTCGCCTCCCTTTCCGGCTCTCCTTCTCGAATGCAATCTAAATTCACCAACTTCCTCTTTGTCTCTACTGCAGTCTAGATTTCCCATCTTCCTCTCTGCATTGTCGTCTTGGTTTCCGATCTTCCTCTCTGTCTCCATTGCAGTCTAGATTCCCCATCTTCCTCTCTGTCTCCATTGCAGTCTAGATTCCCCATCTTCCTCTCTGTGTCCATTGCAGTCTTTATTCCCCATCTTCCTTTCTGTGTCCATTGCAGTCTTTATTCCCCATCTTCCTTTCTGTGTTCATTGCAGTCTTTATTCCCCATCTTCCTCTCTGTCTCCATTGCAGTCTAGATTCCCCATCTTCCTCTCTGTCTCCATTGCAGTCTAGATTCCCCATCTTCATCTCTGTGTCCATTGCAGTCTTTATTCCCCATCTTCCTCTCTGTGTCCATTGCAGTCTTTATTCCCCATCTTCATCTCTGTGTCCATTGCAGTCTAGATTCCCCATCTTCCTCTCTGTCTCCATTGCAGTCTTTACTCCCCATCTTCCTCTCTGTCTCCATTGCAGTCTTGATTTCCCATCTTCCTCTCTGTCTCCATTGTAGTCTTGATTCCCTTTCTCTTTCTCCATTGCAGTCTAGGTTCCCCCTTTCCTTCTATTTCTCCATTGCAGTCTAGGTTTCCCCTTTCTTCCTATTCCCCCATTGCAGTATTGATTCCTTTCTCCTCTAAATTGGTCCATTCCAATCTTGATTCCCATGCAATAGCTCTTTCTTCATTCAGTCTTGATTTTCCTCTCCCTAAATTGGTCCATTCCAGTCGTGATTCCCATGCAATCGCTCTTTCTTCATTCAGTCTTGATTCCCCTCTCCCTAAATTGGTCCATTCCAGTCTTGTTTCCCATGCAATCGCTCTTTCTTCATTCAGTCTTGATTTCCCATCTCCCCCATTGCAATCTTGATTCCCCATCTCCTCCTTTTGCGGTCTTGATTCCCCATCTCCTCCATTGCAATCTTGATTTCCCATCTCCTCCATTGTAGTCTTGATTCCCCATCTCCTCCTTTTGCGGTCTTGATTCCCCATCTCCTCCATTGCAATCTTGATTCCCCATCTCCTCCATTGCGGTCTTGATTCCCAATCTCCTCCATTGCAGTCTTGATTCCCAATCTCCTCCATTGCAATCTTGATTCCCCATCTCCTCCATTGCAGTCTTGATTCCCATCTCCTCCATTGCGGTCTTGATTCCCCATTCCCCATTCCCTCCATTGCGGTCTTGATTCCCCATCTCCTCCATTGCAGTCTTGATTCCCCATCTCCTCCATTACAGTCTTGATTCCCAATCTCCTCCATTGCGGTCTTAATTCCCCATCTCCTCCATTGCAATATTGATTCCCCATCTCCTCCATTGTAGTCTTGATTCCCCATCTCCTCCTTTTGCGGTCTTGATTCGCCATCTCCTCCATTGCGGTCTTGATTCCCCATCTCCTCCATTGCGGTCTTGATTCCCCATCTCCTCCATTGCAGTCTTGATTCCCAATCTCCTCCATTGCAGTCTTGATTCCCCATCTCCTCCATTGCAGTCTTGATTCCCAATCTCCTCCATTGCAGTCTTGATTCCCCATCTCCTCCATTGCAGTCTTGATTCCCCATCTCCTCCATTGCGGTCTTGATTCCCCATTCCCCATTCCCTCCATTGCGGTCTTGATTCCCCATCTCCTCCATTGCAGTCTTGATTCCCATCTCCTCCATTGCAGTCTTGATTCCCCATCTCCTCCATTGCGGTCTTAATACCCCATCTCCTCCATTGCAGTCTTGATTCCCAATCTCCTCCATTGCAGTCTTGATTCCCATCTCCTCCATTGCAGTCTTGATTCCCCATCTCCTCCATTGCGGTCTTAATACCCCATCTCCTCCATTGCAGTCCTGATTCCCCATCTCCTCTATTGCGGTCTTGATTCCCCATCTCCTCCATTGCAGTCTAGGTTCCCCTTTTCCTCCTCTTGCTACATTTCAGTCTTGATTCTCCTCTCCCTGTTTGTCCATTTTAGTCTTGATTTCCCTTAAAATCCCACTAAATTTCTCATTGCAGTCGTGGTTCTCCTTCGCCCTCTCTTTCTCTATTCATGTCTTGTTTCCAATGCATCTTCTCTTTCTTCATTAATACAACCTCTCTTTCTTCATGCCAGTATTGATTCCCATGCAATTTCTCTTTCTTCATTAATGCAGCCTCTTTTTTTTTCATGCCAGTATTGATTTCCATGCAGCCTCTCTTTCTTTATTAATGCAGCTCTTGATTCTTCATTAATGCAACTTCTCTTTCTTCATGCCAGTATTGATTCCCATGCAATTTCTCTTTCTTCATTAATGCAGCCTCTCTTTTTTTCATGCCAGTATTGATTTCCATGCAGCCTCTCTTCTTTATTAATGCAGCCTAGAGTTCTTCATTAATGCAACTTCTCTTTCTTCATGCCAGTATTGATTCCCATGCAATTTCTCTTTCTTCATGAATGCAGCCTCTTTTTCTTTTTATATGCCAGTTTTGATTTCCATGCAGCCTCTCTTTCTTTATTAATGCAGCCTAGAGTTCTTCATCAATGCAACTTCTCTTTCTTCATGCCAGTATTGATTCCCATGCAATTTCTTTTTCTTCATTAATGCAGCCTCTTTTTTTTTTATGCCAGTATTGATTTCCATGCAGCCTCTCTTTCTTTATTAATGCAACTTCTCTTTCTTCATTAATACAACTTCTCTTTCTTCATGCCAGTATTGATTCCCATGCAATTTCTCTTTCTTCATTAATGCAGCCTCTTTTTTTTTTTATATGCCAGTTTTGATTTCCATGCAGCCTCTCTTTCTTTATTAATGCAGCCTAGAGTTCTTCATCAATGCAACTTCTCTTTCTTCATGCCAGTATTGATTCCCATGCAATTTCTCTTTCTTCATTAATGCAGCCTCTTTTTTTTTTATGCCAGTATTGATTTCCATGCAGCCTCTCTTTCTTTATTAATGCAACTTCTCTTTCTTCATTAATACAACTTCTCTTTCTTCATGCCAGTATTGATTCCCATGCAATTTCTCTTTCTTCATTAATGCAGCCTTTTTTTTTTTTTATATGCCAGTTTTGATTTCCATGCAGCCTCTCTTTCTTTATTAATGCAGCCTAGAGTTCTTCATCAATGCAACTTCTCTTTCTTCATGCCAGTATTGATTCCCATGCAATTTCTCTTTCTTCATTAATGCAGCCTCTCTTTTTTTTAATGCCAATATTGATTTCCATGCAGCCTCTCTTTCTTTATTAATGCAACTTCTCTTTCTTCATTAATGCAACTTCTCTTTCTTCATGCCAGTATTGATTCCTATGCAATTTGTCTTTCTTCATTAATGCAGCATCTCTTTTTTCATGCCAGTATTGATTTCCATGCAGCCTTTCTTTCTTTATTAATGCAACTTCTCTTTCTTCATTAATGCAACTTCTCTTTCTTCATGCCAGTATTGATTCCCATGCAATTTCTCTTTCTTCATTAATGCAGCCTCTCTTTTTTTTTTTATGGCAGTATTGATTTCCATGCAGCCTCTCTTTCTTTATTAATGCAACTTCTCTTTCTTCATTAATGCAACTTCTCTTTCTTCATGCCAGTATTGATTCCCACGCAACCTCTCTTTCTTCATTCTAGTCTTGGTTCTGCTTTGACTTTTCTTTCCCAATTCCTGTTTTGATTCCTATGGAATATCTTTTTCTCCGCCTTCTCCGTCAGTTTGTAGGTGTGATATGTTTAGCTGTGTCGCAGTCTCTGTCCACCAGTGTCAAGAGTGCGTGCGCGCGTGTGTGTTGGACGAGGGGTTGTGTCGTGTGAAAGTGTTTGTGACTGTCATTTTATGGGTGACAGAGTGTTTGAGATATTCGCTGCTGACATCTGAGTATGATCATGTGAGTATAAGTGTGTTTAAATGTGTTGGTGCGTGCATGTGTGTGTGTGTGTGTGTGTGTGTGTGTGTGTGTGTGTGTGTGTGTGTGTGTGTGTGTGTGTGTGTGTGTGTGTGTGTGTGTGTGTGTGTGTGTGTGTGTGCGTATGATAAAGATCTGGTTAATATAGCTCTATCCATATATGCACGTATGTTTATGCGAGTACAAGTAAGTGTATATTTGAATGTGTGATTTAAGGTCAATAATTACTTTTGGGGGGTTCAAAATTTGTTGTTGTTGTTATTGTGGTTGTATATTTTTGCCATGCTTTTATTTTGGTAATCTTAAAAATCATTCTATTATCGTTACTGTTAACGGACTTTAAATAGAAGAAAGAAAGAAGGAGCTCCCTTTGTTGAGTCTACACAATCGCTGGACGACTCATTCTGTTTCAGAATGAGATCAGAACGAACACAAAGAAACAACAATAACAACAACAACAACAACAACAACAACAACAACACACACACACACACACACACACACACACACACACACACACACACCCACACACACACACACTCTCTCTCTCTCCCCCACCCCCCCCCACTCCACACAACACCACCAACAACACACACAGACACACAGACACACACAACACACACACACACACACACACACACACACACACAACACACACACACAACACACACACACACACACACACATACAGCAGCAACAGCAGCAGCAGCAACAACAAGAAAGAAAGAAAACAACAGCAATGAAACAATATCGATCGGTCCTCCAATTTACATCTTTTAGTACCAACTCCAGTATCGAGATCGCAATTTGCATCTATTTGCCAATGAAGTCACTCTGGCGTAGTGAACGGCTGAAAACTGATTGACAGCCAAAGAGCGGGTATAGCACAGAACAAGTTAGAGTGGCTTTTAGCTGTTTGACTGAGGACGTCATCACGGGTCACCTCCCGACGAGTCGACCATTGCCTAGCCTGTTCAGCTTGAGTCTACAACACTGCGCTGTTTGTATCACTATTAGCCAGAGGGCTGTTTGTATCACTCTTAGCCAGAGGGCTGTTTGTATTGCTATTAGCCAGAGGGCTGTTTGTATTACTATTAGCCAGAGGGTTGTATCACTGTTAGCCAGAGGGCTGTTTGTATTGCTATTAGCCAGAGGGCTGTTTGTATTACTATTAGCCAGAGGGCTGTTTGTATCACTATTAGCCAGAGGGCTGTTTGTATTGCTATTAGCCAGAGGGCTGTTAGTATTATTGTTAGGCAGAGGGCTGTTTGTATTGCTATTAGCCAGAGGGCTGTTTGTATTGCTATTAGCCAGAGGGCTGTTTGTATTACTATTAGCCAGAGGGCTGTTTGTATTACTATTAGCCAGAGGGCTGTTTGTATTACTGTTAGCCAGAGGGCTGTTTGTATTGCTATTAGCCAGAGGCTGTTACTATTAGCCAGAGGGCTGTTTGTATCACTGTTAGCCAGAGGCTGTTTGTATTACTATTAGCCAGAGGGCTGTTTGTATTACTGTTAGCCAGAGGGCTGTTTGTATTGCTATTAGCCAGAGGGCTGTTTGTATCACTGTTAGCCAGAGGGCTGTTTGTATTGACTATTAGCCAGAGGGCTGTTTGTATTACTATTAGCCAGAGGGCTGTTTGTATTACTATTAGCCAGAGGGCTGTTTGTATTACTATTAGCCAGAGGGCTGTTTGTATTACTATTAGCCAGAGGGCTGTATCACTATTAGCCAGAGGGCTGTTTGTATTGCTATTAGCCAGAGGGTTGTTTGTATTGCTATTAGCCAGAGGGTTGTTTGTATTGCTATTAGCCAGAGGGCTGTTTGTATTACTGTTAGCCAGAGGGCTGTTTGTATTGCTATTAGCCAGAAGGCTGTATCACTATTAGCCAGAGGGCTGTTTGTATCACTGTTAGCCAGAAGGCTGTTTGTATTACTATTAGCCAGAGGGCTGTTTGTATTACTGTTAGCCAGAGGGCTGTTTGTATTGCTATTAGCCAGAAGGCTGTATCACTGTTAGCCAGAAGGCTGTTTGTATTACTGTTAGCCAGAGGGCTGTTTGTATTACTATTAGCCAGAGGGCTGTTTGTATTACTATTAGCCAGAGGGCTGTTTGTATTACTATTAGCCAGAGGGCTGTTTGTATTACTATTAGCCAGAGGGCTGTTTGTATTACTATTAGCCAGAGGGCTGTATCACTATTAGCCAGAAGGCTGTTTGTAATACTGTTATCCAGAGGGCCGTTTGTACCACCATTAGCCAGAGGGCTGTTTGCATTACCAATAGCCAGAGGGCTGTTTGCATCACTATTAACCAGGGAGCTGTTTTTACTACTGTCAGCCAGAGGGCTGTTTGTATTACCAATAGCCAGAGGGCTGTTTGTATCACTATTAACTGCAGGGCTGTTTGTATCACTTGTTGTATTACTGTTAGCCAGAGGGCTGTTTGTATCACTATTAGACAGAGGGATGTTTGTATCGCAATTAGCCAGAGGGCGAGAGCAGAGGAGCGTGTCCTAGCCTGTTGAACTGGTCTGCAAAACCCACTAGGCTGTATTAGCCAGAGGGCGAGAGGACTGGCTATTGGGCGGTTCAGGCAGGGTTGTTAACTCCCTTGACTTTTACCCAGCATCGCTTAAGTCCCGTGGCTGTTTTTGCTTCCGGTGCGTACTTTCTTCACTATGGAAGGCGGTGACAGTGATTTGGGAAGTTCACAGTGCAAACTTTAGAGGCATTTTTGAAGGCCTGTAGTCAGAATGTGTACGTGCTATAGGATGGATGAGTGGTGGTGGGGGTTGGGGGGGAGGGGGGGGGGGAAGGGGGGCGTGGGGGGGGGGGGGAACAACAACAACAACAACAACAACAAAAACGCATTTTTTTCCACACTCGATCTTCTGGTAAACCGAAAAATGATGCAAAGACACCTTTCCCACTCTCCATTACCTTTCCCCTGTAATTCTTACAATCGCAGCAGCATTGGCATTTGTACTGCATCGCAATTCTTGCTGCTGATGATGATGATGTAGAACTTCATATCCTCGGATGTCGGTTGACAGATTAGGGACAAACTGTGACCAATGCCCAAGCATGGTTCAATGTTGCTTTACGTCCACAGAAACCATAAGGCTCATTAGGACGGAAAGCCCAGGACGGCCACCTCGACTCTCACACAGCTCCTGAACTCTGCAATTCTTGATTCAGCCGTTCCATTGATATACACAGCGAGAAGCAACGCCTACTCAGAAATCGACCCGGAAGTGGCACCTGCTACCTTTCGCGACTTCTTGCGCGAAAGATTACGAAGGGCATTTCACTCGTGCAAACCAGCTTCACTGAACTGCCCAGTAACGCCATCAGCCGTGCCATGCATGTGGCAAACCTAAAGAAGTGTCTACTGGCCCTTGTTCTTGCGTCTCTCTCCGTGTATCTGTGGATATTCTACTTCGATAGTCATTTCGGTGGTAAGGAGATTTGGTGTGTGTGTGTGTGTGTGTGTGTGTGTGTGTGTGTGTGTGTGTGTGTGTGTGTGTGTGTGTGTGTGTGTGTGTGTGTGTGTGCTTCGTGTGTGCGTGCGTGTGCGTGCGAGTGTGTGTGTGCGTGCGTGCGTGCTTTGTGCGTGCGTGCGTGCGTGCGTGCGTGCGTGTGCGTGCGTGCGTGCGTGCGTGTGTGTCTGCGTGCGTGCGTGCGTGCGTGTGTGTGTATGTGTTCTTTATTGTGTGTGTGTGTGCTGTGTGTGTGTGTGTGTGTGTGTGTGTGTGTGTGTGTGTGTGTGTGTGTGTGTGGTGCGTGCGTGCGTGCGTGCGTGTGCGTGCGTGTGCGTGCGTGCGTGCGTGCGTGTGTGTGTGTGTGTGTGTATGTACCTTTATCCCCAGCTGCCGAAGTTCACAACAGTCCAAGCTTTCCGGAGAGATGGCTTCAAGTGCCAGTTCACAACAACGGTCTCGGCTTCCCAAAGAGACGGGTTGAACCGGTGCACTTTCTCCACAACTCAACCTGGGTAATTTGCTTCACTGAATGTACTTTCTTTACCCCCACTTGATTGGCATGCTTTCTGGGCTTTTTTCTCTCTAGAAGTTTCTTAATTATGATATTGATGAAGACGAAATAAAAAGGGGAAGGAATGTCGAAATTTTCGCCCTCGCTCGCACTGGGCGGGGGTAGAAAACAACAACAACAACCAGTAGCTGTGGTATGTTTTCTTAGCTGAGTATGCTTTCTCAGTATGCGGCATGCTTTCTTAGCTGAGTGTATGGAAAGGTTCGGCGAATCTTTCCCCATATATGCATCATTTATTTATTTATTTCAGTGGCCAAGGATAAGCACAGGTAGATGATTATGAGAACACCGTGGACGAGCGTTCCCTGTCGAGTTGGGTATGAGTTCGTTTCCCTGCTGGGTCCCAGCAGTATGCCTTGACAGCACAGCCAGCCCGAACTGAATTCTTTGGGCGAAGGATGTAACTATGCGTGTTTACCTGTGATCTGTCACCTGCACTTTTGGCAGAATGACCGGGGATCTTTTACGAGCTACTGCAGTGTGTGTGTGTGTGTGTGTGTGTGTGTGTGTGTGTCGTGTGCGTGCGTGCGTGCGTGCGTGCGTGCGTGCGTGCGTGCGTGCGTGCGTGCGTGCGTGTGTGTGTTTGTGTGCGTGCGTGCGTGCGTGCATGCGTGCGTGCGTGCGTGTATGTGTGTGTGTGGGGGGGTGGGGGGGGGGGACGAATACCAAGGCAGAGTCAGCACAGAAAGTTGACTCTAGAGAAGACAATTCACCGGCCGCACCTGGCGGGCATCGAACCTAGAACCATCCGCCGACCACGAATCCACCGCTCAACCACTCAGCGATATTCTCGTCCCCATCCCTTCCCACCTTCCCTCCATCCCCGCGGCCCCCCTCCATCCACCACTGACTAAGTTCTGTGAAATTTTCAGCCAGGCAACTTCCGCAAGAAACAACCGACGTCGCCTCCAACAAGGTCTGAACGACAACAGCAACACGACACGGAAGCGGCGTCAACAATATTCGAACAGCGGCGGCAGCACTACAGAGAAGCATGCGCAGAGACCGCAGCGTCACCCTACTTCCGCCCGTCCGGTATCAACCGTGCGTCCTTCCTGCAAGTGGACAACCTGGCCTACTGCCCCATTGCCAAGACCGGAAGTACCCTGTGGAAACGTATTCTCTACTACATCAGAACCAATCAGGTAAGCCGGAACTTGTACGGAAGCTGCCCTGTGGTGTTAGATATTGTACCTGGCCTACTGCGCCATTGCCAAGACCGGAAGTACCCTGTGGAAAAGTATTCTCTACTACATCAGAACCAATCAGGTAAGCCGGAACTTGTACGGAAGCTGCCCTGTGGTGTTAGATATTGTACCTGGCCTACTGCGCCATTGCCAAGACCGGAAGTACCCTGTGGAAACGCATTCTCTACTACATCAGAACCAATCAGGTAAGCTGGAACTTGTATGGAGACTGCCCTGTGGTATTAGATTTTGTACTTCATCTGAACCGACAGGTAAGCTGGAACTTGTACGGAGGCTGCCCTGTGGTATTAGATATTGTACTTCATCTGAATCACCAGGTAAGCTGGAACTTGCACGGAGGCTGCTCTGTGGGATTAGATTTTGTACTTCATCTCAACCAACAGGTAAGCTGGCACTTTGTATGGAAACTACCCTGTGGACTTAGATATTGATCTTCGTCCGAATAAAGCAGACAAGCTGGCCTTTGTATCGGAAGAACCTTATGAATACAGACGTTGTCCAGTACATCAGACCAAAGTAGGTAAGCTGTCATCCGTACCCAAACTATCCTGTGGAATTAGATACTGTACTTCGTCAGAACAAGCCAGGTAAGCTGACTCTTGCACCGGAAGTACCCCATGAATATAGACTTTGTCTAGTACATCAGACCAAAGTAGGTAAGCTGTCATCCGTACCCAAAATATCCTGTGGAATTAGATATTGTACTTCGTCAGAACCAACAGCTAAGCTGTCACTTGTACGGAAACGACCCTGTGGACTTAGATATCGTACTTCGTCTGAACACAGCAGGTGAGCTGCACTTGTGCGGGAACGAGAATCTGGAATTACATATTTTATTTCGTCCGAATAAAGCAGACAAGCTGGCCTTTGTATCGGAAGAATCCTACGAATCCTGTGGAATTAGATATTGTACTTCGTCAGAACCAGCCAGGGAGGCTGGCTCTTGTTACAGAAACTACCATGTGGAATTAGATATTGTACCTAGTCCGAACAAAGAAGGTAAATTGGCATTTATACAAGTGAGCTGGGATTTAAACGGGAAATACCCCGTGAATGCATGTTTTTCACTACGTCAGAACAAACCGGCTAAGTCAGCGTTTGGGCCGGAAGGAAATGAGAGAGAGAGAGAGAGAGAGAGAGAGAGAGAGAGAGAGAGAGAGAGAGAGAGAGAGAGAGAGAGAGAAAATGATTGATTGATTGATTGATTGATTGAACTTTATTTCAACGGTGAAGATATTAGCACAAAGGCCGACTCACATATCTGCCGTTGCTACAGTACTACTAATAACCAAGACATTCACAGTGAAATATTATTACAGAAGGCTATAGACAAATACAGCATCAGTAAAAATAAAAATAACAATTAATAAAATAATAATAACAAC
>JABMCL010003357.1:107500-125000 GCA_018857735.1 Alviniconcha marisindica | reverse complement strand
CAGCTGTTGAAACAGCAATTAGCGGATTACACAAGTTGCTTAATAGACGATTTCCGGAAATAACAGGCAAAGATAATTTGACAGTGTTTTCTTACTCCGGGAGAGTGAAGTCCCCTGAATGGAGGCGGCAGCTGAGAAGAGCCGGTCTACGACAGTTTTAGATCTTCAGGCATGGACCTGTTATAATTTATACTAGACTACCAGCTGGGGGAACCTACTATCCGATCTGCATGTTCCCCACGAACAGTGAGCGCTTGATCGGCATTTCTGATGCCTTTTCTGCCTTTGTTTACGGGTATCCGTCATCTTGCCCACGTGCTCGCTGTACCCCCAACAAAAGCGCTACACCCGCTGATGATGAAGTGATGCTTTATGTCCTCAGATGTCAGTTGACATATTAGGGACAAGTTGTGACCAATGCCGAAGCACGGTGCAATAAATCTTTACGTCCACGGAAACCAGAAGGCTCGTTAGGACGGACAGTCCAGGACGTCCACCTCGACTCTCACACAGCTCCTGAACCATGTACTACACCCGCAGGCATGGACCTGTATATATACAGGCCATGCCTGTAGGCACTTACCGAGTGCAGTCCCCTTTCCGAAGATCGTCTGTTGGCACTGGCGGGGTCCCCACCTCCTTAACACAGTTGTTCTGGCGGTGGCTGACGGTCTCTTCGGTCTTTGCGGATCCGAGCGTTTGGACGAGCTTCTCACAGGTACCCGACCCCCCCCCTCCCCCCTCCCCCCTGACCCCCCTTCCTCCTTTCCTCATCCCTAATAAGCCTTATGGTTTCTGTGGACGTAAAGCACCATGAAAGAAGAAAGACACCGTGACCACACCGGATCGATCATCGCCGCATTCACCCGTCTCCCCGCCCACATCCAGCTCACGTCGACATCACAAGCCACGTGATCAACACTGATAACACGCTGATAGCCCCCCTTGCTAAATCTCGCTTAATCTCGTCAAACACCGAACACGCGCGTGCAACAGCGCGACGGCAGCGGAGACCGAAGATAGCCCAACTGTTTTCATCTCTCCAAAGTCCAAGTGCTGTTTGCCTCTTGTTCGCGCGTAGGCGGCGTGAAGAAGAAGGGAGGTAACTGGCGTGACGACGCGAGATGTAGAACTACGATAGCTTCCCGAGTTCAGCAAGAAATCGTGACATTGATATTAGCATAGAGCGCGTGCAGCCAGCTACACGTGCCCTCGAGTGTTAGCTGATTGGTCACAGCTTCCTGGGCCGCCTTCAGTACAAAGTCGGAGTCACCTTTTAAGAATAGCCGATTGTTCTTTGATTTTCCACTTAGCACACGGTCTTCTTTTCCTTTGTTGTTCGGTACGGGGTATGAGTGCGACAAAAGCGATTTTTTTTACGGTGGCGATTTAATATAAAACGAACTTTTCGTTACGGGGGCTGGGGGCTGGGGGGTGCGGGGTGGGAAGGGCATTCAGGCTATGAAAATGCACACGTGCGAAACTTGACGGGTAGGCAACCTGGCTGGATAAAGGCGTCAAGATTATAAATTATGATAAACTGCGCTAGAACGGTGGGGGGCTGCGACCAATTTTCTTCATCTGCTTGGGGCTTTACCTGTCTCCCCCCCCCCTCTCTCTCTCGTCTGCAGTCCGTCTATTTGACCGTGACCACGGACATCATCATCCAGGGCTTGAGCTTTCATTAGGTAAGCTGTCTCGTGTGGAATGATGAACTGTGGTAGAAAGCTCGATGTGGTCATCTGGGTACTTCCGCTCCTCCCCTGGGCTTCTCGTCAGTGTGTGCGTCCGTGTGTGTGTGTGTGTGTGTGCGTGTGCGTGCGTGCGTGCGTGCGTGCGTGCGTGCGTGCGTGCGTGACGCGTGCGTGCGTGCGTGCGTGCGTGCGTGTGTGTGTGTGTGTGTGTGTGTGTGTGTGTGTGTGTGTGTGTGTGTGTGTGTGTGTGTGTGTGTGCTTGTGCGCGTATATTTATGCGTTTTAACGCGTGTGTGCTTTCGTGCGTACGTGCGCGCGCGCGCGTATGTGTGGTGTGTGTGTGTGTGTGTGTGTGTGTGTGTGTGTGTGTGTGTGTGTGTGTGTGTGTGTGTGTGTGTGGGTGTGTGTGTGTGTGTGTGCGTGTGTGTGTGTGTGTGTGTGTGTGCGTGCGTGTGTGTGTGGGGTGTGTTTTGTGTGTGTATGTGTGTGTGTGTGTGGTGTGTGTGCTTGTCGCGTATATTATGCGTTTAGCGCGTGTGCTTCGTGCGTACGTGCGCCGCGCGTATGTGTGTGTGTGTGTGTGTGTGTGTGTGTGTGTGTGTGTGTGTGTGTGTGTGTGTGTGTGTGTTGTGTGTGTTTGTATGCGCGTTTGTGTGCGTGTGTGCTCGTGCGGTGTGTGTGTGGTTTTGTGTGTGTGTGTGTGTGTGTGTGTGTGTGTGTGTGTGTGTGTTGCGTAAATTTGTGCGTTTTAGCGCGTGTGTGTGTGCTGTTGTGTGTGTGTGTGTGTGGTGTGTGTGTGTGTGTGTGTGTGTTTTGTGTGTGGGGTGTGTGTGCACGCACGCGCGCGTATATTTAAGTTTCGTCTCGTCGTGTCTGAGTTGGGGAAAGTGTGCGTGTTGCCCCGTATTGTTGATGATTAGTTCTGGAGGTCAGAAGGTCAGTGACTGTCCTGATATGATCTAATGAACTGAATGTCTAAGCTTTCTGTGAAAGGGGTTCCATTTCTCACTAGGGTGGTCCTGCCAGGCTGGTCTTTCATCAAGGTGGTCTAATTAGACTGGTCTTTTATGAAGGTGGTCTAATCAGACTGGTCTTTCAACAAAGTGGTCTAATTAGACTAGTCTTTCACCAAGGTGGTCTCATCAGGGTGGTCTTTCATCAATTGGTCTCATCTAGGTGGTCTGTCATCAAGGTGGCCTCATCAAACTGGTCTTTCATCATTTGTGTGTGTGTGTGTGTGTGTGTGTGTGTGTGTGTGTGTGTGTGTGTGTGTGTGTGTGTGTGTGTGTGTGTGTGTGTGTGTGTGTGTGTGTGTGTGTGTGTGTGTGTGTGTGTGATTTTTTAATTTTTTTTATATATCATGGGTACTACGGTATTAATTAAAAGCGAGTCAGGCGACTGATTGATTTCGATGTACAAATGAGAAAATCAGTGTATTGCGTAATTTATACGGAGCTGGTCACGTGAATGAAACCAAGAATCCGTTACTGTTAAAAAATTATAAAAAAAATTAACTTCCCACAGCACGGCACGTACACTGTCCAAATAAAACTGAAGACGTTTTAAGCACGCGCAACATTTATTTCCGCTTCACAGAATTCTTGCACGAGATCCTGCCGACATCGTCATCATTACACGTCATTTAAACAGAATGGCGCCTACTGTGACTGTTTCACAGGACGCTGTCAAAATCTGGTTGATCGGAAGTGAGAAACAAATGCTCACAACTGCGCATGTCTGAAGCACGCGACGGTGTTTAACTGGAGCACGTGCTGGACCGGAAGTGAGCAATTATCACTCCTGTGGTACGTGATGCTGGTGGGGACAGCAGAAGATGGAGGTCTCTGGCGGCAAGTACACACACGTGACAGACCCATCCCTGATCGAATGCTGATTAGGCCGTCGCATCATCGCGAAGAGGCTGATGATCTGCTACGTGTTTTTGTACTGATTTATACTCACCTATACGACGAAACTCAAGGAACAATGAAACACAAGGAACTATGAAACACAAGCGCTATCTTCTTACACCTGACGAAGACTGTCGAAAGCGCTTGCGTTTCACACAAGGAACTATGAAACACAGGCGCTATGTATCTTCTTACACCTGACGAAGACTTTCTGTCGAAAGCGCTTGTGTTTCATTGTTCCTTGTGTTTCGTTGTGTAGGTGAGTGCATGTCCCTAGATCTGTTCCATTTTGTGAACCACACCAGCAGGTGTTCACTCATTCTTTGTGTTTTAATGGTGACACAAAGTCGTAAGTTGACTGTGCCGCACTGTGTGTGTGTGTGTGTGTGTGTGTGTGTGTGTGTGTGTGGTGTGTGTGTGTGTGTGGTGGTGCGTCGTTGGCGTGCGTGCGTGTGTGTGTGCGTGGTGGTGTGTCCTGGCAGTCGCGTTGGCGTGTGTGTGTGTGTGTGTGTGTGGTGTGTGTTCCTGAGATGCTGTGATGGTTGCGCGTGTGTGTGTGTGTGTTGGATGTGTGCGCTGCGTGCATGCGGCGTGCGTGTGTGTGTGTGTGTGTGTGTGTGTTGTCCTGAGTATCAGATGTGGACTGGAGTCGCTTGTCGTGTGTGTGTGTGTGTGTGTGTGTGTGCGCGTCGTGTGTGTTGTGTGCGGTGCTTTGTGTGTGTGTGTGTGTGTGTGGTGTGCTTGGTGTGTGTGGTGTGCGTGTGCGGTAGCGTGCGTGCAGTATTTGCATGTGTGCGTGTGGCGGAGGGGCGAGGGAGTTTAGAACGAGCTGAACGAGAAATTAACACAGAGAATGATTAATAACGAAACAGACAACAACAACAACAATAACAATAACAGCCAGCCAGAAACAACAAAAGGAAGACAACAACAACAAAAGAGGGTGTGTGGAAGGAGGGGTGGAGGGAAGAGCAGAGAAGAAGGAAGGCATCAGAAGAGAAAAGAAGAAAGAAGAAGAAAGAAGAAGAAGAAGAAGAAGAAGAAGAAGAAGAAGAAGAAGAAGAAGAAGAAGAAGAAGAAGAAGAAGAAAGAAAGAACAAAGGCGCAAAATAAAAAAGCCAAGAAGCTTTTGCAAGTACACTCAAAAAGATGGGTGACATCCACAAATCATAACCCGTACAGTTCTTATTCACGAAAGGCTTTATTTAGTTTACATAGCACGAATCACACACACACAGACACACACACAGACACACACGCACGCACGCACACACACACACACACACACACACACACACACACACACACACACACACACACACACACACACACACACACATATACACACAAAACGCACACATGGCATGTTGTCATCAAAGTACACATAGAAGTGTTTAAATGAAGAAAAGTTGAAAATTCAACATGCAATAATTGTATATACATCAATATATCTGTGATTTTTTGTCCGATAAATCGTCCATCTAGTCGATCGTGACAAGTAGCAATGAACAGATTTACAATAATTATGTCATCACAACATATAAAGTACACTGGAGACTACTCTCCCTTGTGGAATACATATGATCACAAATCTACAACACCAACAGCGCCTTATTCACACACACACACACACACACACACACACACACACACACACACACACACACACACACACACACACACACACTTGCACGCACGCATGCACGCGCACACGCACGCACGCACATACACAGGCGCGTGCGCACACTCAACACTTCGTGTGTATACATTATACGAATGAACAAAACAACGTCACAATTAATATCACACTTAATTTGTTTCTGTTCGTGTTAAATAAGTAACGGGTGTGTATACGGGGCTGGTAGAGAGAGCTCGGTTCCAGTTGAATTGAGAATAGTTTTGTGTGGGTGTGGTTTTACCTCCCCCCCCCCACACATACACATTACATCCCCCCCACATACACGTCAGAAAGGGAAGGGGAGGAGTGTTACATACAGGACATGCTAGGAGATTCACTATGGACTTTTGTTTTTGTCATGCAACCTGGTGATTGGTAGTAAAAATGTAATATCATCATCATCATCACTGTTATCACATCACCACCATCATCATTATCAACATCCCTTGTCTCAGTGTCTCGCTTCCTTTTTGAACAAAAGGTACTCAGGGTGGATCGAAGCCGAAGACAACGACATCGACGATGGTAGTGATAATAATAACAACGATGATGATAATGCCTCACGAATTGGAATCAGTCTTGCCATTTAACCCCAAGTCAACAACAAGCGTTATAAACATCATGGCGAAGAACAGATCATCAAATCACAAGTGAACATCTGTTTCACAATTGAAAACACAGAACACTGGATATCTTAACCCTTTCACTGCCGTGCTTTGCCGCGCGGTCACTCGGAAAACGATCAATAAAAATGCCAAATTTGAAACCATTATGGCTTTTTTGCCCCCTTCGCATAAGCACGTGAACGGAGTTCTATCAAAATGCACAGCATCGAAAGCAGGTTTGTTACAGAACCGTCAGTTATACTGTTTGCAGGCGTGTACGTGTGCAATTTTCAGCCCGGAAATTTTACAGGCTGGGGCAGTGAAGGGGTTAATACACGGCCACTACTATCAGAGTCCACACTCCCAGCTTCACTCGCATCGCAAAGTCCATGGACACACACACACACACACACACATATATATATGTATATATATATATATATATATGTATATATACATATACGTGGGTCCATGGTGAACTCGCTGCTTGGAGTTAGAACAGGGCCAAATGCAAAGCACAGCTCACCGGAATACCAGTGTGATTCTGTGGGCACCATACGTCAGCTGATGGTTGATGAAGATCCGGGGAGAATGAATTTGAATAAAACAGGACGATAAAATTCAGACCACGCAGTATTCTCGGCAGCGGGAAAGAAGAAGAAGAAGAAGAAGAAGAAGAAGAAGAAGAAGAAGAAGAGAGAGAGAGAGAGAGAGAGAGAGAGAGAGAGAGAGAGAGAGAGAGAGAGAGAGAGAGAGAGAGAGAGAGAGAGAAGAAAGTTGGTGTTTTACGCCCAGTCAACCGGTACGGTTATATCAGGGCGGGAGAGAGAGAGAGAGAGAGAGAGAGAGAGAGAGAGAGAGAGAGAGAGAGAGAGAGAGAGAGAGAGAGAGAGAGAGAGAGAGAGAGAGAGAGAGACACACACACACACACACACACACACAAATGACAGTGGCAGTTAGAGAGAAACAGAGGTAGTTAGAGACAGAGAATTGATTTTTATTGCCCAGTCCACCATAGCTCGGTGGCTAGAGCGCCGGACTTGTGATTGCAAGGTCGCGGGTTCGCGTCCCGGCAGGAGCGGCGGGCGAATTTTCTTCTCCCATGTCAACTTTCCGATCCACCACCATGTTACCACAGTAGCACGTAAAAGATCCAGGTCATTCTGCCAAAAGTGCAGGTGGCAGGTTACAGCTAAACACGCATGCACCCTACGTATGTGGCTTTGCGTGAAGTGACGCCACATGGTGTATGGCTTATGGTGTACACAAAACTTGCGCCGAGACGGCAGCAAGTTTCACGTGGCACCAGCCATGTAACAACCAAACAGCGCTGTAAGTACACCACTTCGGTGGATACTCAAAAACGCGCTAAAACAAAAGAAGAAGAAGAAGAAGAAAAAAAGCGACAGTCATTCATTTAGAATTACATGCGACAAGAGTGCAACGAGTCTGATCGAGAGCGTATAGCGTATAGCGTTGTATAAAAATTAAAAGCGATCAATAACAACAAAAAGTGAAAAACCCTTTCTGTAATGACAGGACAAAAGCTTGAAAATACGTTTTGAACGCTCAGTCAACGGCAGAGACTACATCAAGGCGAAGCAAAGTTTGGATCCAAATGTTAACACAGACAACACCGAACACAACCTCAATAAACAAAGCAAGCAAGTCGAGAGAGTCAAAAATTGTCTAGATGTAAACACAAAAACGTTTTCCCCGAAAATTTGCAATCTGTGTGCCCGTGTTAAAATAAATAAGCGTTCGTTTGAACCTTTTTGAGTTTGGATCTTGTTTTAGAACGCTAGTGTCATTCTGTTTCAGAATTTTATTGTCTAGATGTGTATTTGTTTTTAGACGCCATGGCGAAGCAAAGGACATCGAATCACAAAGCAGTGCTAGTCATGTAAGTAGCAGTGTTTGTTTGCTACACCCCACTGTATAGTGCAGGATTGAAGAGGATCAGGGAGAGAGAGAGAGAGAGAGAGAGAGAGAGAGAGAGAGAGAGAGAGAGAGAGAGAGAGAGAGAGAGAGAGAGAGAGAGAGAGAGAGACACACACACACACACACACACACGCACGCACGCACGCACGCACGCACACACGCACACACCGCACACACGCACGCACACACGCACGCACGCACGCACGCACGTACACACACACACACACACACACACACACACACACACACACACACTCCCTCAAATTAGAGTTCGAACCGGCATCCTCTCGATCCAAAAGCCAGTCTCTCTTAGCCGCTCGGCTGCACCGCCCTATTTTACACTTACGGTGAACCAGACTCTTCTGGGAGTGGGACGCAGACGTTATCAGCCCCCACTCTCCCCCTCTCACCCCCCGGTCACCCCCTCCCACCCCCCGGTCACCGGTCACCCCCTCCCACCCCCCGGTCACCCCCTCCCAGTGCTCAGAGCAGCTTTGTAACACGTAGAAGAAAATAGCTGCTACTATCGACCTCTTCGGGTTTCTTCAGCTGTGCCATCTTAAAAAAGCAAAACAAAACAAAACTAAAATCGAATTTCAGGCTCAACGAAAGTTTATGTGAGACACATTGCTTGCTGTTTCGTTCCATTTCCAGACCACAAACCACCGGTGTAACGCGAAGAGCTCAGTAAAGGTCTGATGACCAGGCAGGAAACAGCTGCGCGGACACATCTTTGCTGTTGACACACAGACCTCTGAATTAGAATACGAAAATCGGATGGTCAAGTTCAAGGCCTTACGTCAACGTGCGCTTCACGTGGCACCTCTCTGCTACCTTCCGTTACGATTATGGTGTACGGGGTCGGGGGTGGAGGGGGTGGGAGTAAAGAAGGGGGGAGAGGGGTAGGGGGGAGTGGGGTGGGGGGATGGGGTGGGGTTCTGTTGTTGTCACGATTAATTAAAACAAGCGAGAGTAAATTTTAAAGATGGCGCTCTTTGCCCTGACACTAAGGTGACTGAGAGAAGCTAGCTTGCGGGGAGGTGGTGTGGGGGGTGGGGGGTGGGGGGGGGGGGGTCATCACGAATAATTAAAATCAGCCAGGGTAAGTTTAATACCCTGACTGATTTACACACACACACACACACACACACACACACACACACACACACAACACACACTACAAATGCATGCATTACTGGTGATGGATTGGTAAAACGACAGATCAGTATGCAGAGGAGAAGATTCTGATTCTGATTCTGTATCCGTCTGTAAAGAGAGTTTATCCAGGCGTCTTTGCCAGCGCGGACAAGCTGGTCGTATCGACTCAGTATCTTGCTCCAGTCGCATGCCCTAGCTGTGTGTAACCTGTGCCACCGGCCTGTCACATATAAGACTCTAAACACAGGACACAGGGCCAGGAAAAAGGCTCGCAGGGGAAACCACCCTCAAAGAACCATACTGATCACAAAATGTAATGGTACTCGCAACCGATTACCGGGACAATGTTTTCGACTCTCTTCTCGATAGTAGAATGTATGCTTCTATTCTATGAATCTGTTACGGTTTTCTTTAGTAGGAGCTAGACTGCTTTTGCCCTTCATGATTCTAGACCAATTTTAACGAGAAACGCAGCTTGCGTTCTGTAATTTGCTGAAAATTGAATTCCAATTAGACGAAAACAGCATAGCTCAACCAAGCAGATAAGTATCCTAGTTCTACATCTCATTTTTCACCGTTTAACTGTTGTTTTAGTGTTGTTTTGTCGCTCGATAAAGAGGATTACCCCGAAAATTCGCATGTAAACAACAATAATAATAAACAATAAATAATAAACAACGTTGTTTTGGACCATTTATGCGTTTGGATCTTGAATTCCAATTAGACGCTTTTGGATACAGAACTGCATTTGTATTCTGCAGACCTTCAGCTGAAGAGGGAGCGTGCTAAGGAACAGTTCCTGACGGACTACTGACAGCCCAGCGGAAGGAGGCGTTACAGACTTACACTGTAAGTCTTGGGAAGTGAGCCAGCTGTCATTCCCTATTCCATTCTTTCCTCGTCCCCAGTAAACCATACGGTTTCAGTGGACGTAAAGCATCATGAAAGAAGGTAAGGAGGTGCCAAGGGGCGGGATGTGGCTCCGTGGATAGTGCATAGGGCCGAAAAACCGGGCGCAGGACTGTTTCGGGTTCGATTCCCAGGTTCGGCAAATTGTTTTTCTTCCCAGCTTTCAGCGCATACTCTGTTACGGTCTTCGTATAGCGCCCCCGTGTGCAATCGCGCGCACGTTAAAAATCCCAAACACTCGCCCCCCCCCCCCCCCCCACTGTTTCGAATCAGGAAGATACTGCACACACTGTACATAGTAGGAATGGGTAGCGCTGCTCTTGCGGCTGCTGTAGCCATACCCAGCTAAGGCGACACAAAATTCCCCCTCAAAGGAATTCGTAAAGTATTGAGAGAGAGAGAGAGAGAGAGAGAGAGAGAGAGAGAGAGAGAGAGAGAGAGAGAGGGGAGAGACACTGTACTGCACTGTTTTTGGAGCGAGCTCAGTCCAGTCTTTGACTGTGCGGAGAAAGGACGTCCAGGTTTCTGTGGTCACTGTGGCGGCGGTTCAGACGTTGGTTCTACAGGCTTTGACGGCTTCTCCTTCCGCCCCCTTCCTCTGGTTCAATATCAGGGCAATGTACACGGCAGCAAGGGATATTCAACAGTATTCCATACCCTCAGGTTCAAGCGGACCTGCCCCTTTTAGTTCATCGTGCACAAGTCAGTCACTGTGCACGTTGATCTCTTCGTTAACATCGTCATGGGAGCAAACCGAGATCTCGTCCTCGCTCATGTGTCCGCTCGCCTCCCTTTGACCGTCAGAATTCGTTTCGTCCGTACAGGAAATGTCGTCATCCTGGCGCATGTGCACGCGGCGGTGCCGCTCCAGGTTGCTCTTGTGGCTGGTGGCGTAGTCGCAGACGTTGCAGATGAACTCCTTCTGGCCGTTGTGCACGGACAGGTGCCGCTTGAGCAGGGCCTTGCGGCAGAAGCGGCGGCCGCAGTAGAAGCAGGTGTAGCCGTGGTAGTGGAAGATGAGGGCGTGCTCGCGGAGCGCCGCCTTGGTGCGGAACAGGACTCCGCAGCACTCCAGCAGCTTGGCGGACAGCTGGTGCATGGTCAGCATGTGGCGCTTCAGGTTGTTGCGCCGGTCCGTCGTGTAGCGGCACTGCGGGCACGGGAAGAGCTTCCGGCCGTAGCCGTACTGCTGGAACGGGTCCGGAACGGCCGTGATGGACGACACCAGCTCCTCGGCGCTCAGCTTCTGGCTCTTGCCGTCCTCTGCCGTCGAGGAGTGGCTAGCGGACTGCTGAGACCGACCTCGCGCTGCCGGCTCCTTAGACGGCAGCGGCATAGACTGAGCCCTTCGCCTCTCCTCCTCCACAGCTGCGGCGGCTGCGGACACCGGGGCAGAAAAGGGTGGAGAGCAGAAGGTGATGGGGGCATCGCAGAGAGCGGCAGCCGGGTGGCACAGCAGGGGAGGTAAGGGCGGCACGAGGAACGTCTCCAGCAGGTGGTGGTAAGCCGGGTGGTGGCGCAGCAGCGACTGGTACAGCGCCACGCTGCGGGGGTCCGGACCGCGCACCGGCGTGATCAAAGGGACGCCATTTTTGTTCAGGGGGGACAACTCTCTCGTCTTCCCGAAAGGGGGGACAACGAAGCCTTTGCCGTCCAGCTCCGGCCGTGGTGGCGGTGGCGGCGGCGGCGGCGGCGGCAGAGGAGATGGAAGAGGAAGCTGGTGCGGAAGTAAAGGCCGTGCCTTGTCCTTGACTTTTTCCGATGACCCTGGCGAGGTGTGGATTCTGGGAATGGTGAAGAGGTTTCCGAGGGATGGCTCCAGTTCCAGAGGGCGCCGGCTGTAAACAGGCACGGGTCTGCACACACACATTGACAACACAAGCGTTTGTAGTCTAGTCCTTGGTTTAAAGTCAGGGATGAAGTCTAAAATATTTCCAAAACAACAGAAACCTAGAATTAACATGCGCGCAATAGTATGTCAACAACAGCAGCACACATTAACAAAACAAGCGTTTTGGTGAAAGTCAGGAATGACGTCTTAAATTTTCTCGAAAACGACAGAAAGAATTAGCCTAACATGAACGCGGTAGTATGTCAAGAACAGCAAGAACAGCGCCACGAACAGCAGTAGTCAGACCAACAACAGCAAGAGCAACATTAGCCTAAGCACCAACAGCAACAAATTCTCAACATCAGCAGCCACAACGGCGACAACAACAATAACGGCAAAGAAGAGGACTAGAATATATTTTTTTTAACTATTGAAGTAGTACCGGTGTATTTCACAAATTTTTTAAGCTGATGGAAAAAGGAAAAACGGTCAGGTCTGTCGCGGGCATTGTGGTATAGCTGATCCACCCGGCAGAACGATCGGTACGTCTTCTTCCTCGGATTCCTGGGACACCCTACCCGTCGTTATGAGACCCTCCCCACCCAACCTCACTCTCCTTCCTATTTATCGTCGCAGGACCCCCCCCCCTCCACCCCCCGCCACCCCGCATCCAATACTGCCCCCACTCCCACCCCCTTTTTTTCCTTTTTCCTTTTTTTAAAACTCCCATGTGATGGCTAGCTTGCAGCAGACTCAAGCCTACGCATGAGTGGATGTTCCGCTGCAGGCGGCGTCACCTATTCCCGTGAGGACACGATGACAAAGCCTGGCGGAGTGCGTGCAGCACGTGCAACACGTGATGTCCGGGAACTAAGCTGCACCCTCGTCATAGCTGTAGGCTTACAAGGACTACACGGAGGAACATGGCGCTTTGTCCCTGTCTTTGTCTAAGTTCTTTCCACGCCACCTGATTCAGGTGGTGAGGGGTGGCGTTTGCCATTCGAAGCTCTCTCTTTTTCTTCTTCTTTATTTGTAGCGTCTCTCTCTGTCTCTCTGTCTCTGTTTCTGTCTCTGTCTCTCTTTGTCTCTCTGTTTCTCTGTCTGTCTCTGTCTCTCTCTATCTCGCTGTCTCTCTGTGTCTCTCTGTGTGTTTCTCTGTCTCTGTCTGTCTGTCTGTCTGTCTCTCGATTAAAAAAACAACCTTTCTTGACAGACTTCTTCATTTTTTTACATCTCTTTTCTTTCTTCCTGATCCCTTTTTTCTTTCCTTTTACCTGTTACTTTTTTGTCGTTTACTCTTTTCTCTCTCTCCAGATTAAAAAACAAACACTTTTTTGGCAGTCTTCTTCGCTTTTTACATCTCTTTCCCTTTCTTTCCGATCTCTTCTTTTCTCGCTTTTATTTGTTACAACTTTTGTTGTTTTTTACTCTCTCTCTATCTATTTATGATGCCCTGTAATTTTATTTTTTACTCATCAGTAGCTTAGCAAGGACTAGTTGTTAGAACCGGTTTTTGACAGCATCTACACTACAATGCTTGTAAAATAAAGTTATCGAGTTCGAGTTCTATCTAAAAAAAAAAAAAAAAAAAAATTTTTTAATGAACACACACGGACAAAATTTCTCATTGAAGAAAATCAGGTGCGGTCCATTCCTGTCAGTGCGCGGTTGGCTGCCGAGAAGTTTATTGCTCTCTTACTACCCAGACTCCTGAAGCGACACCTCCTCTGATCCACCTTAACTGCTTGTTCTCTGCGTGATGAACGATTAAGCTACGGCCATCTGTGTGTGTGTGTGTGTGTGTGTGGTGTGTGTGTTTGTGTGTGTAGTGTCGTCAGGGTGTGTGTGTGTGTGTGTGTGTGTGGTGTGTGTGTGTGTGTGGTGTGTGTGTGTTGTGTTTGTGTACTGTTTGTGGGTGTGTGTGTGTGTGTGTGTGTGTGTGTGTGTGTGTGTGTTGTGTGTGTTGTTGTTGTTCTGTGTGTGTGTGTGTGTGTGTGTGTGTGTGTGTGTGTGTGTGTGTGTGTTGTGTTGTGTGTGTGTGTGTTTGTGTGTGTCCTGTTGTGTGGGGTGTGGCTGCGGGGTTGTTTGTTGTGTACTAAGTCCTGGCGACTCTTGATCCACTATGTTGTTTGGTGTGAGATGTGTGTTTGGTGTGTGTGTGTGTGTGTGTGTGTGTGTGTGTGTGTGTGTGTGTGTATGTTGTATGTGTGTGTGTGTGTGTGTGTGTGTGTGTGTTGTGTGTGTGTGTGTGTGTGTGTGTGTGTGTGTGTGTGTGTGTGTGTGAGGGGGGTCTGTGTGTGTGTGTGTGGGTTGTGTGTGTGTGTGTGTGGTGTGTGTGTGTGTGTGTGTGTGTGTTTCTGTTTCTGTCTCTGTCTCTTCCTATCTCTGTCTTAATAATTATATACAACGCGCATCCATTTCCTTCATTCGATTAGAATGACAAAATTATTCATGCCATGTGGGACTATCAAGGTGAAAAAATCCTACGACATCAATTACAACACAAAAACAACAACAAAAAACCAGCACCACCAAACCAACAAAAAATAACGACAAACAAAGAAATCCCCACCACTACCTAAACAAAAGAAGAAGAAAAAGAAAGAAAGAAAGAAAGAAAGAAGGGGGAAAAAGGGGGGGGGGGGGGGGTGGTGAAAAAATGACGAAAAACAAACAAAAACAGAACAACAACAAAAACCTAAACTAGAAGGAGCAACTATTCTTTAGTTGCACGCACATTTGGCGATGGTGTTAAATATTTCGTGTCAGTTGCATTAATAACTGCATCACAACCCACTCCCGCAAACAACAACAACAACAACAACAAAACCAACAACAATCAAACAAAACAACAACAAAATCAACACACGCGCGTACACACACACACACACACACACACACACACACACACACACACACACACACACACACACACACACACACACAACACACACACAACACACACACGCACACCACACACACACACACACACACACACACACACACACACACACACACACACACACACACACACACACACACACACACACACACACACACACACACACACACACACACACACACATAAAACCTGAAACCACAGCAACAACCCCAAAACCCTACCAATAACATCACACAGGCAAATTAAACGAGAAAGGGGAAAATCGTAACGATAAGTAAGCAATCAGTCAATCATGCAATCAACCCATGCATTAATCCATAAATCAAATGGTCAGTCAGTCAATCGAAAACAGTCGATTCCACCAAGCGTGTTTAAAAATCATCCACGTATAGTTATTCGCTTTGCCAGCTGAGTATAAATTATTTCTTTTCGTGTTACAGAACCGCCGTGAGCCGGTGTGGCCCAGCGGTAAGGCGTTAGGCTGGTAAGCGGAAGGACCTCGGTTCGATACCGCTTCGGCTCTCCTTTCTCTTCAAAAAGGTTGTGGTTTGTGGACACTGTCCTGTGACTTTGTCCATCACTTCCTACTGAAACATTAAAATGGCTCTCATCGCTGCCCATCTTAATGCAGGAGTCATTCTGGTGGTGACAGTGTAGTGATAGGTATATAATCTCCCTCCCTCTCCCCCCCCCCTCCATACCCCCTCCCCCCTTCTCTCCGTCCCTAATAAGCCTTATGGTTTCTGTGGACGTTAAGCACCATGTTTACTTACTTACTTGCAGAACCGACTGACCAATTTCACATTCATTGAAAGTTTTCACTCCGTCATGACTTATTTTTCCGTCAAACACCGAATAACTAACTAACTTATTTTGTCCAACATTTGTGTGATTTTGCTCGCTAAGGCAGTCTATCAATTTGTCTGTGCTGTCACGTGTATTGATAAATGGACGTGTTTCAATCCAGTTTCTTTGTCACCGGCTTGGCCACCGCACCACCGTGACTCCCTAGTTTCGTCTTTCCTCGGAAAGCCCCCCCCCCCCCCCCCACCCCCGCTTCCTCCTCCCCCCCCCCACTCTCCCTCCCGTTTGCAAGATCAAAGCAGCGCAACAAAGAACGCTGAGGCCGAAACAGTGACTGTCAGTCGGAGCCACGGAGTTGTCGTTACTGAGAAGCTTGAAAACGAGGCGGACATGCGTGTGAACAGCCTCGTGCTTGTAGAGAGAATATGAAACATTTTTCTGGACTTCTGCCTCGGTCACAGTGCCCCCCCCCCGCCCCCCACCCCCACCCCACGCCTCCCTCCGCTGATGGACTGCATTGCCTGTCCAACCAGAGGCACTACGCGACAGTATCTCCGGTCCAACCTTTGAAACTTCTTCTTCTTCTGGGGCTTCTGCTCGAGAGCCTGCGAGTTCACCTCCTGCAGGCCTTTCTGTGTGATTCTGGGTATGTGTGCAAAGTCAGGAGACTGAAATGGAATCTGTTAGGCCTAGAGGGGTAGCCCCACCCCCCACCCCCCAACCCCTCTCTCTCTCTCTGTTCTGTCACAGAAGCGCCTTTGTCGTAATTGCTGTATATGCTCTCGGCATTTAGGCCTCTGTGAGGCTACTGCGGAAAAAAAGAAGAAGAAAAAAAAAAGTTGGGGGGGGGGGGGGGGGGAGGGGGGGGGGGGGGAGGGGGGGGGCCAGGGGGGGGGGGGGGGGGAGGAATGTTTACATGCGTGCTTCCGCAGCCTTAGTCCTCAAACATTTCGCTACTAATATAGTTTGAATCGAGATATCGAGATGGAACTTCCACCTCCTACGCTCTCATCGCTGCCCATCTTAATGCAGGAATCATTCTGGTGGTGACTGTGTAGCGATGGGTATATAATCTCCCTCTTCCCTCCCCCTCTATACCCCCTCCCCCTCCCCCCCCCCCTTCTCCCCGTCCCTAATAAGCCTTATGGTTTCTGTGGACGTTAAGGACCATGTTCACTGTCTTCGCCACCACTGAGCTTCTCGTCACCATGGTAATGACTCTGTGCCGCTGTCACCATGGTAATGACTCTGTGCCGCTGTCACCATGGTAATGACTCTGTGCCGCTGTCTCCTCATCTTCCTGTCGGCCTGCCCCTCCTCCCTCCTCCGTTACACCCGCCTGTCGCCCTGCTCGTTTGTCACCCTGTCCTCCCCGACACTGGTGGCCTGCCCTTCTCTACACCTCTGTCTGCCTGCCTGTCTGTCTGTCTGTCTGTCTGTCTGACTGCTTGCCTGTCTGTCTGCTAGCCTGCCTGTTTTTCTGCCTGCTGTCTGTCTGTCTGTCTGCTTACCTGCCTGCCTGCCTGTCTGTCTGTCTGTCTGACTGCTTGCCTGTCTGTCTGCTAGCCTGCCTGTTTTTTTTCTGCCTGTCTGTCTGTCTGTCTGTCTGCTCTTGCCTGCCTGCCTGTCTGTCTGTCTGTCTGCTGTTGCCTGTCTGTCTGCTTGCCTGCCTGTTTTTCTGCCTGTCTGTCTGTCTGTCTGTCTGCTTACCTGCCTGCCTGCCTGTCTGTCTGTCTGCCTGCTGTCTGTCTGTCTGTCTGTCTGCTTACCTGCCTGCCTGTCTGTCTGTCTGCCTGCCTGCCTGCCTGTCTGTCTGTCTATCTGTCTGCTTACCTGCCTGCCTGTCTGTCTGTCTGCCTGCCTGCCTGCCTGCCTGTCTGTCTGTCTGTCTGCTTACCTGCCTGTTTTCCTGCCTACCTGTCTGTTTGTTTGTCTGCCTGCCTGTCTGTCTGTCTGTCTGTCTGTCTGCTTACCTGCCTGCCTGCCTGTCTGTCTGTCTGTCTGCTTACCTGCCTGCCTGTCTGTCTGTCTGCCTGCCTGCCTGTCTGTCTGTCTGCCTGTCTGCTTA
>JABMCL010003357.1:95000-102500 GCA_018857735.1 Alviniconcha marisindica | reverse complement strand
TTAGTTTCATTTGATCTACATCTCATACTCACAGGAACACATAATTATACGCGCGTATGTTTAACGTGAATTTACGCCCCGCCAACCCGCACAGAGTACCCCAAACAAAATGCAAAAACTGGCGGGTAGATGGGGTGTTGGGGTGGGGGTGAGAGAGCTGTTGAAAGAAGCATGTTCATACAGAAAATATATGTGTATTATGTGTAATATTATAAGATGGAATCAAAATTAAAAAGTCTACATTGTGTAGTGGTGAAGTGTTGCTTAATGTCCTCAGATGTCAGCTGACATATTAGGGACAAGTTGTGACCAATGCCGAAAGCACGGTGCAATAATTCTTTACGTCCACGGAAACCAGAAGGCTCGTTAGGACGGACAGTCCAGGACGTCCACCTCGACTCTCACACAGCTCCTGAACTATGTACATTGTGTATGCTGTAGCAAAAAGTCTGGTGTGTAATGCGGAATCTGTATAACGGGGAATCAATATTTTTAAACTGCTTTGCGTGTGCTATAGGAAAAATATACTATGTGTATAACGTGGAATCAAGTCAAATATACATCTATACAAATGCCTAAGGTGGAAAGAAACTTTTTTTTTTTTTAAATGAGTATAATGTGGAACAAAACTGAAATTAAAAATAGTAATAGACAGACAATTGATTTTGAACGCCCAATCAACCACGAGGGCTATATCAGGGCGAAAATTAAAAACATAAATGTAAGCATGAAACAAATGGAAAATGATCACTCGCTCCTCGCTCTCCAAATTTTAACATTTGTTATTCGTGTGAAATTGTCCTCACATTATTCTCCCAGTGCTGTCGGTGTATTTTTTTTTGTATTTTTTTTTTGACCACTTTTTTTATATTTTTTTTATAACATTCAAAATCACACACAAAGAGACCATAATTATTATATTACGTTATGCAAATGACCCAGATATGCTTTTAAGTTAATTCAAGATGACAAAAAGTGTTAAAGAATTCATGCAAGCAGTTTACGTTTGTGTGCATAAACAAATGAGATTTGCTTTAAACTAAAAACAACAATAACATACCAAAACCAAAAACAACAACAACGATAGTGCACACACACACACACACACACACACACACACACACACACACACACACACACACACACAACACACACACACACACACACACACACACACACACACACACACACCTTTTTTTTCATCATAAATATTGACAGAACATGTCAATGAAGCGTGCGGATGGAAACGGTTGCACGCTTTATAGGCTGTGTTTTCAAGCTAACTTGCACCTTCGGTTCATTTCCCTTGCAGTCTCAGGTTCTTCTTTGTTCTTTAACTCTTTCGCGGCTCTTCTCAACTAGGCCGGTTTGCACACAAGCGGCGGTGGGGCGGGGAGCGCAAAGGTGTTGCACCAAAATCAGACATCATCCTACTGTGGGATCAGCGAGAGCGTTTGAACCAGCTGTCGCAAACCCCACACAGCTGCCTCGTCCATTTCACCACAGCTTCCAATTGCGTGTACACTTAGTTAGTTAGTAAGTAATTGGATTTTAACGTCCTGTCAACCACATGGGGTCACTTCAGGACAACCGAGCTCCGTCATAAGCAAGTGCATGCTTCAAAGCTCTTTTTCATAAAAATATAAACCCTTTCTCAAGCCAATGCTCGAAACCAATCCCCACATAAAAAATAAAACGAAAGAGACATACACAAACATCAAACACAAATTTTCGAAGAATTAGTCCCTTCAGTATCACCCCTGTTAATAGACAATGTAAGGCTAGAACATGCTATAGAGCTCAGGAGCTGTGTGAAAGTCGAGGTGGCCGTCCTTGGCTCCCCGACGCTAATAGTCCTTATGGTCGCCCCCCGTCCCTAATAAGCCTTATGGTTTCTGTGGACGTAAAGTAACACTGAACTGGAACTCAGATCTCAGGAGGTGTGTGAAAGTCGAGGTGGCCATCCATGGCTCCCCCTCCGTAATTGAATGGTTTCTGTGGACGTAAAGCAACACTGAACTGCATAGGACATGTTGGTATCGTCGTCCATTCCCACGGCTATCGCTGAACGAAAAATGTTTGAGAATTGTGCGGCATCAGTTTAATGGCCCCTGGATTTGGACTGTTCCACTCAAACGTAATGTTGGCAAAACTGGTAGCTGTTACGAGATCCAAACACATAAAAGGTAAGCAAAACGCTATGCCTCTTCATAGTTCAGGAGCTGTGTGAGTCGAGGTGGCGTGCTGGGCTGTCCGTCCCAACGAGCCATCTGGCTTCCGTGGACGTAAAGCTATATTGAACCATGCTTCGGCATTGGTCTCAGCTTGTCCCTAATATGTCAACCGACATCTGAGGACATTAAGCAACACTACCTACCTATGCCTCTTCTCTGTTTTGGTCCACACTCCTTCTCTTTCCCCTTCCCACCTTCCATTTTCTTCCCCACCCCTTCTCTCTCTCTCTCTCTTTGAAAATCTATTGTTACAATGTTAGCCTACCCACTACATCATAAGTTTACTTGTCTGACGCTCAAGGAAATATTGTGGTATTGTATGTTGGTATACTTTCATTAATAAAACTGTTTAAACCAAAGGAATGCTGATTTAATACGACAATACAAAACGTGCGAATGTTCCGGGTAAGCCCCCTTTTACAAGCGACAAAACAACAAACAAATAACACCGTTTTTCAGATTTGTTGGGGTTTTTGTGTTGTAGTTTTTTTCAGATTTGTTTGTAATTATTACACACATCGGGTACGTTTCCTACACGGTTTAGAAGACGTGTGACACTGCACGTTGAATACTGGTCCGGCACATCAGCGAATAACCCTCCACCTGTAGCTGTCTTGTGGAAGTAGTCTACTGAGGCTTCAACATCTCTGCGTTGTTGTATACGCATAGAATAATAGTCTCTACGGACAAGACTGAAGCGACAATAAAAACAATAATAAATGAAATAAGAACGGGAAAGAGTTGAGAGAACGAAAGAGACAGGAAAAGCTAGAAAACCAGAGAGGACCAAAACTGACATACAGTGCATGTATGAAAGGCTTTGCAAATCTGCCTATTATGATGTGTGAGATGGGAATTTTATTGGATTTGAAACTGTTTTATGCCATCACAATCCCACGTCTGTGTACAAAAGGGTTGTGCATAAGGGAGAGAATCTTCTGGACTTTGTGTAAAACTTAGGAAATGTTTTTAAACATCCTGCATATTTGATAACATATTTCAATCACTCTCTCTGTCTGTCTCTGTCTGTCTCTGTTTGTCTGTCTGTTTGTCTGTCTGTCTGTCTGTCTGTCTGTCTGTCTCTCTCTCTCTCTCTCACACACACACACACACACACACACACACACACACACACACACACACACACACACATACCAAAAACAAAAAACAAAAACAACAACTTTAAAACAACAACAACAACAACAAAACAGCAGCAACAACAACAACAAAACAAACAAACCAAAGCAAAACAAACACACACACACACACACACACACACACACACACACACACACACACCACACACACACACACACACACAAACAAAACAAATCCCACAACAAAAAAACCTGTTATACAGAGAACGAAAACGTACTTGCAGTTAGAGCGAGGTATTCGAGCAATAAGTGAACTGCTGGTGTTGTTGTTGTTCACTCCTTCCTCTACGTACAAGATTTTGAGACTTGTAACTACTTTAATTATATTTGTTACTTACTGTAAAATGGCCGCTTAACTTTTGAGCGTGAGATTAATTATTGGCAATCGCTCTGAGAACACACTATTAAGTCAGTTTAGCGACTGCGGGGAACTTTGCGAATGACGGGACGTTAAACCCCATAAACCAAGCAGCTTACTGCATCCGGCTCCCTGTTCTGTTGCGTAATTGCTTCGTACTTTCTGGCATAACAAGGTCCTTGGTGTGGGTAAGTAAGTAAACATGGTGCTTAACGTCCACAGAAACCATAAGGCTTATTAGGGACGGGGAGAAGGGGGGGGGGGGGTATGGAGGTGGGTGGAGAGGGAGATTATATACCTATTGCTACACTGTCACCACCAGAATGATTCCTGCATTAAGATGGGCAGCGATGAGAGACATTTTAATGTTTCAGTAGGAAGTAATAATAATAATAATAGATAACTTTTGTATAGCACTATTCTCTGGTGTACCCAAACTCACTGCGCTTTACATTCTCCAACATTTTCTAAGTTTCACAAACATAATACATATAATTATGACAACTAACAATGTATAATATACAAGTACATGTGCCATATGAGAAACAGCAATATATAAAGAAAATGAATCATTATATTACTACCTACCCTTAATTCCGTCTCTCCCAGTCCCCACCCCCGCCCCCAGCTGACACACCGCGCGCACACACACACACACACACACCACACACCACACACACACACACACACACCACACACACACACACACACACACATGAATATGAAACAGGTAGCGGTTGGCATGTACAAATCAATCAGAAGGCTTGGCGGAAGAAATGCGTTTTTAGGTTAACTTTGAAAGTTGGGAGGGAGGGAGAAGCTCTCAGGTCGGCCGGCAGCGAGTTCCAGACAGTCGGAGCAATGTAACCAAAAGAACGTTCACCGAAGGTTTTCAGGTTTGTTTTTGGAATTTTGAGCAGTCTTTCTGTTGAAGAACGAAGGGAGCGCGATGGTTGATATGTGCAGAGAGAAGAAGACAGGTATGGTGGAAGAGTGCCGTCAAAGTGATGGACAAAGTCACAGGACAGTGTCCACAAATCACAACCTTCTCGAAGAGAAAAGGAGAGCCGAAGCGGTATCGAACCGAGGTCCTTCCGCTTACCAGCCTAACGCCTTACCGCTGGGCCAAACCGACTCACTCCTTGGTGTGGGTGAAAGCTGCCCGGATTCATCAAACGACAGAAAACCGCCTTGAGATATACAGACGTGGGCACGACTGTGACGAGCTGTAAATGTAAGATATTAACGGATGCCGATATCAGACTGTTCCGCTTCAGTCATATCTCTCAATCTATATGCACACCCACCGTTTGAGTTTTTCAGAAAGAAGGGGAAAGTAATTTATACAGGCAAAGAAGCAACCCTCCCCCCCCCCCCCCCCCCCCATCATACCAGAGAGAGAGAGAGAGAGAGAGAGAGATTGATTGATTGAACTTTATTTCTCAACGGTGAAGATATTAGCACAAAGGCCGACTCACATATCTGCCGTTGCTACAGTGCTACTAATAACCAAGACATTCACAGTGAAATATTATTACAGAAGGCGAGAGAGAGAGAGAGAGAGAGAGAGAGAGAGAGAGAGAGAGAGAGAGAGAGAGAGAGAGAGAGAGAGAGAGAGAGAGAGAGAGATAACAACAACAAAACTCACATAGAGGAACAAACGTGTAGCAATAATGATAATAATAATTCTGATAAATGCAGCACTACTACTACTACTACTACTACTACCACTACTACTACTAATTCATAATAATAATAAAAGTATTTTTAAAGCGCAAAATCTTGTCCGTAGACTATTCTAAGCGCGTGCGCACACACACTACTACTACTACTACTACTACTGCGATAATGATAGGAAATCTAATGGCAACAACAACAACACTATCATCATTATCGTCGTCATGATCGTCACCACCAGCACCAGCACAAGCACCACCACCACCACCACCACCACCATCATCTTGTTTACACCACCACCACCACCACCACCCCCACCACCACCACCACCACCACCACCACCACCACCACCACCACCACCACCACCACCACCACCACCACCACCACCACCACCACCACCACCTTGTTTAGTTCTTGGATTTTAACATCCGATCAACCGCTCAATGCCACCTCGGGACGGCTAAGGATAATAATGATGATAATAACAAATTAATGATAATACTAATTATAACAATAGTAATAATAACAACAATACTGCAAAGAATGCAGTACACCCTTAATACTTCCGGTGACGATTATGATGAGCGGCATAATAATTAGTTTCATAACGATCAAAATAACAACAGCGTGGTACTGAACCGAAGGAAAAGAAGAAGGAATGTGCCGAATTATAGGTAATGCTCAAATAAGCATACTGCTTTTGTGTTTCCTGTACTTATTTGCTGAGCTTATGTTTACGATGAATGAATAAAATTTTGTTCAAACCAAAAGAAGAAGGAAGGAAGGAAGGAGGGAATTTACACACGTCTGCTAAGCAACGCTGAATGGTAGACTGCACTGAAAAGCGTGGCAGGGCGTGTGCGTGACTGCACGTTTAATCTCAGCGTAACAGGATCTGTTCACGCCAACGCGTGCACGCAAGGGACAGATGTTTAGACGGACAATCATTAGGTAGGAAACCGTAGGCGGATAGCGTTGCGTTTTGTTTGCTTGTGTGTGTGTGTGTGTGTTTGTTTTTGTTTGTTTGTTGTTACATATTTATTTATCCCAATTTGGATCTCTATGGTGTTTCGTTCCATCGAGTTCGAGTGTTGAGTTCAATGTTGCTTTACGTCCACAGACACCGTATGGACTATTAGGGACAGTTAGGCCCAGGACGTCCACCTCGACTTTCACACAGCCCCTGAACTCTGTTTGACCAGTTCAAGTTCAACGTTGCTTTACGTTCACAGAGACCGTACGGACTGTTAAGGACGGGAGACCCAGATGATGAAGTGATGCTTTGTCCTCAGATGTCAGTAGACATATTAGGGACAAGTTGTGACCAATGCCGAAGCACGGTGCAATAAATCTTTACGTCCACGGAAACCAGAAGGCTCGTTAGGACGGACAGTCCAGGACATCCACCTCGACTCTCACACAGCTCCTGAACCATGTGGGGAGACCCAGGACGGCCATCTCGACTTTCACACAGTTCCTGAGCTGTCCTCGGTTCGTTTTCGACTCGGCTTCCCTTTATGCGCTTGGTAACGCGTCACTTCCTACACCAAAGTCTCGGCTTCCGGCTTCCGGCATCCATGCTCCCTTCCCTTACAGGGAGGCAAAATTCCTTGCACTGCTTTACGACATCCGTCTTCTAACTACTGCCGGAACTGATCCCGCCATTGGTCTCCGGAAAAAAATCACAATTTGTCCCTAATATGTCAACCGACATCCGAGGACATTAAGCTCCACATCATCAGCATCTCGAAAAAATGTCAGCTAACGGACAGTTTTTCTTTGGTGCTCAAAGGGCAGTAAATCTGTAACAGACAACTCGAATTATATCAAGTGTTTCCTTTGTAATCGCCATTGTTGCTTACGCCAGAGCAAACAAAACCAAAATCGTTTGAATCGAGATTGAGCTCTTTTTTTCTTTTTTAAACCCGTGACGGACGCGCCTCGTGTTCACGTGCGTGCTTGGACGCTGTGTTGATGATGATGAAGTGATGCTTAATGTCCTCAGATGTCAGCTGACGTATTAGGGACAAGTTGTGACCAATGCCGAAGCACGGTGCAATAATTCTTTACGTCC
>JABMCL010003357.1:82500-90000 GCA_018857735.1 Alviniconcha marisindica | reverse complement strand
TGTGACCTGTTGTTATCAACTTATTTGTAGCTATAATTTGCAGTGTGTTTAAAACTTTCTTTTTGGTACAGTTTTCCGCTGAATCGCTCTGATTTTTCTTTTCTTTGTTTGTTTGTTTGTTTGTGTGACATAATACATTGATGGTATGCTTCAGAGCTCTTTCCCTTTCACTGGACAGTAAAGTATTGTCTTGTCTTAGGGGCTTCAGTCACCTTTGATGATTTACAATGTGGACTTTTTTCTCTCTTTTTTTTGTCTTCCGCAGGCCCACACGAAAAGCGAGTTAGCCACACTTGATGCAGGTAAACAGTCTAGAGAAGTTTTGAGAAGAAAAATGAAGTTGAAGGAACCCGGAAGGCAGAAATTAGTTTTGAGAAGAACAATGAAGTTGAAGGAACCAGGAAGGCAGAAATTAGTTTTGAGAAGAAAAATGAAGTTGAATGAACCAGGAAGGCACAAACCAGGAAGGCACATTTAATGTGTAAGGTAAAGCATGCAAGGCTATATTCTCACCTGCTCCATGTTTAACAGACAGAACATCTGAACACTCTGGGTTCCCAGCCGAGGAGGCCTAAATTTCTGCGTTCTCCGTGTCCCATTGATGGGCGTAAACCCAGAGCTCTAGCTAACAAAAAAACACCCCCCAAAACAAACAACAATAAACAAACAAAACTACTACTACTACTACTACTGCTGCTGCTGCTGTCGCTACTGGTACTACTACTACTATAATTATGATCATCGTCATCACACACCATCGTCATCATTATCGTCATCATCACAGGAAGAAGAGGGGAAACAATCGCTTACCCCCCCCCCCCCACCCCCCCCCCCCCCCCCCCCAACCGCCCCTCCCCTCCCCAAGTCAACAACAATAAATTAATTTCCGAGAACTGATCCCAGCATTGAACATCGTTCACGAAACTGTCGTGGAGCTCCGATAGCAGAGGCAGATAGCCACTCCCCGTGTATAATATCAGCCACTCCCCGTGCATAGTATCATCCACTCACCGTGTATAGTATCACAGTGTCGATGGTGGCACCCTATAGAGTTTAGACCCCCAGCGACGGGCCCAGCACGAAATTGGTCCTGTAACCAAGCACGCATGGTTAATACATTAGTCATGGTGCAGCGACTGGAGATTGCTGCAAAGGGTGTACATCACAAAAGGCTATGCTCCGCAAAGCGTACACCAACAAAATGCAACAAAGTAGGCGCGATGTACACTCTTAAGGGAGTACTATCGGTGTACACTTAGGGGAGTACTAGCGGGAAACACTTAGGGAGTACTAGCGGGGTACACTTAGTTGAGTACTAGCGGGGTACATTTAGTTGAGTAATAGCGGTGTATACTTAGGGGAGTCCTAGCGGGCTACGCTTAAGGGAGTACTAGTTGAGTACTAGCCGGGTACACTTAGGGGAGTGCTTCTCTGTCTCTAATAATGATGTCACCTCGACATGTGAGGACATGAACCACACAGCATCAGCGTCGCGAGAGCATGTGGTGAACCTTCGGCGAGATTGTGGAATGTTTCACTACGTTTTACTCAGTTTATCTGGTTCAAACAGAAATTTATTCCAGACAAACTAAAGACACAGTGAAATATTGTGTTCTCATCAACAAGCGTTTAGAGTTTGTGGGCGATGAGCTCATACAGTTGGAAAAACAAACAAACAAACAAACACACAAAAATACGGCGGACGAACAATTTCACCTAGCTAACAGTAAATAATAAATGAAACGTAACAACAACAACAACAACAACAAACACCACCACCACCACCACTACCACCAAACAAACAAACAAAAAATAAAACAAACAAACAAACAAACAAAAAAAAAACAAACAAAAACACACGAGAAAACAAACAAAGAACGAAAAAAGAAAAAGAAAAAAAGGTATACCCTTACCTTTGTTATGTAGAACTGTCCAATGGTCCTTTTTTGTGTGGAATTCGAGCGACCCCAAAAGAAAAAGAAATCGTTTTATGAATTTATTATGAATAACAAAGTTGGTTTAAACCAGAATTTATTCAAGACCAAATAAAGACACAATGACTGGTTATGGGCTCATCAGCAAGCTTGCTCCTTATAGGCGGTGAGCTCAAACTTAAAAAATAAATAATTGTATTTGCATTTGTATTCCTATCGCAGAAGTTTTGTAATGAGCTCTTTTTTGGAGGATGAGATGTACTTTTTGTGGAAGTTGTAATGTAGCCGTTGCGGAGATTGTGATGTACCTTTTGTGGAAGTTGTAATGTACCCCCTGTGGAGACTGTGATGTAATTTTTTGTGGAAGTGGTAATGTACCCTTTGTGGATATTGTAATGAACTCTTTGTGGAGGTCGTAATGTACCATTTATGGAGGTTAGAATGTGCTCTATTGTAGGTTGTACTTTTTGTGATATACTTAAAACAAATCTTTTAGCAAAAAATATTTTGGGGGTGGGGGGGGGGGGGGGGGGGGGGGGGGGGAAGGCAAGAGAATTTCCACAAACCACAGCCTTTGAATAGAAAGGAAACAGAATCTGTCGACGTCCGTCCGCTTACCAACATTAATGCTCGTGTGTGCGGTTGTGTGTGTGTGCGTGCGTGCGTGGGTGCGTGCGTGCGTGCGTGCGTGCGTGCTTTTGTGTGTGTGTGAGTGTGTGTGTGTGTGTGTGTGTGTGTGTGTGTGTGTGTGTGTGTGTGTGTGTGTGTGTGTGTGTGCGTGCATGCATGTGTGTGTGTGTGTACGCGCGCACTCGTGCGTGTATGTGTGCGTGTGTGGGCGTGTGTACAAAAACCCCTTTTTTTTCGAGAAAGACTTTTCCCCTCAATAAAATGCCTTAAAGTATATTCTTTAACCTAGTCTTATCCAACGGGCCACTTCTTCGTCTCAGCTCCCCTTTAAATCACTCGGCTAAACCGGAGAGACGCCGTTAGTATCTCTAGCTATACCGACCGTCGTCGTTCGGAGGCGCTTTTCTCGCCACGCACGATACTGCCGCAGTAATTCCTCTTGTCCCCATGGCAACCACGTGCGCCCGCCCGCCCGCGGCTCTCTTCCTTGATAAACACGCTCACCCTCCGGCGTTGACCACTGCACATGCGCAACCTTCAAAAAGTGTCGGCGAGATGAAAAAATAGCCGGAAGTGACGGCCGGAGTGTACGCTGCTTCACGGACATTACCTCCCATCACCGGCCTATTTACGGGTCCTTTGCACACGGGCCTTTAGTCGAGATTCTCCTGCGTGCGCACGCTGCAGAACAACGTCACTTCCGCTGTCGTTTCCTGTTGGAGAGGCTTGCGGGCGATTTGTCGGCCAAATTAAGTCCTGTAATAAGGGCGGGCGGACAACAGGCGCCGGAAGTTGTTGACGGTTCTGCGAGGCGCATGCGTGCTGGACGCACCTTTAGTTTATCGTGATGGAGAGGTTGCGTCGTCATTTGAGGACAATCTGAAGCGTCATCTTCACGACTTATCGATATTTTTGGTATCGTCATCTTCACGAGTTACCGAGACTGGGTGAAGACCGGGTCTCGTCTGTCTTGCACGCAAGGGTTTAAAGAGGCCGTTGTGGACAACAGTTGTCGTGTGAGCCGGTTTGGCTGAGCGGTAAGGCATTAGGCTAGTAAGCATAGGGACCGCGGCTCGAATCCGCTTCGGCTCTCCTTTCTCTTCAAAAGTTGTGGTCTGTGGACATTGTCTTCTGACTTTGTCCATCACTTCCTACTGAAACATTAAAATGGCTCTCATCGCTGACCACCTTAATGCAGGGGTCATTCTGGCGGTGACAGTGTTGCGATGGGTATATAATCTCCCTTCCCCCCTTCTCCATAGTTCAGGAGCTGTGTGAGAGTCGAGGTGGCCGTCCTGAGCTGTCCGTCCTAACGAGCCTTCTGGTTTCCGTGGACGTAAAGAATTATTGCACCGTGCTTCGGCATTGGTCACAACTTGTCCCTAATATGTCAACTGACATCTGAGGACATTAAGCATCACTTCATCATCAACTTCTCCCCGTCCCTAATAAGCCGTATGATTTCTGTTGATGTTAAGCGTCATGTTTACTTACCTACTTGGTTTTCCACGCTTCGGAACGGAGCAACAGATACCTGACGTCGAGGTGACGCTGAATAATAATAATTAAAAATGTTTATAAAGCGCGAAATTTTGTCCGTAGAGACTATTCTAAGCGCGTTCACGCACGCACGCTCCCCCCCCCCCACCCACACCCACACACACACACACACCCACCCACACCCACACACAGCATGCTAGCTCGAGAGAGAAACAGAGACAAATACGGAGAGACAGAGATACATAATTATAGAGTGAAAGCTTGAGTGTGTGTGTTTGTGTGTGTGTGTGTGTGTGTGTGTGTGTGTGTGTGTGTGTGTGTGAGAGAGAGAGAGAGAGAGAGAGAGAGAGAGAGAGAGAGAGAGAGAGAGAGAGAGAGAGAGAGAGAGAGAGAGAGAGAGAGAGAGAGCGCACCAACTAACCGTACATTTAATCAAAACTGCTCAATTCTCCGTCTGATGCCTTTCCATAAGAACGAGATGAATCAAATCAATCAATCACCGAACCACACAGTTCTAAGAGACACGATTAAATCCACAAGAAATTACAGATGTCATCGCTTCCATCTCCCGAGGCTCGGACGACACAATACAGCTACACACGTCCGGTAAGCCACGCGAGAGATTACCGTTAATAACCGTCATTGCACAACCCCGGCTCAGAGTGGGAAGGTTTCCGCGGGAGAATGCCCGCACCCTACACCTGACTGTCGTGTCTTCTGAGACTGCAGTACCAGGGCCACTGACACGTGGACTCAGCACGCATCGGCGAGGCTGTTATACCTTGATAGTATCTGTTATACCTTGACAGTACCTGTTACAGCTTGACAGTACATGTTATACCTTGACAGTACCTGTTATAGCTTGACAGTACCTGTTGTACCTTGATAGTACCTGCTATACCTTCATAGTACCTGCCATACCTTGATTGTAGCTGTTAAAATACCTTGACAGTACCTGTTATAGCTCGACAGTACCTGTTATACCTTGATAGACCTGTTATACCTTGATAGTACCTGTTATACCTTGATAGACCTGTTATACCTTGATAGTACCTGATATACTTTGACAGTACCTGATATAGCTTGACAGTACCTGTTATACCTTGATAGTACCTGTTATACCTTGACAGTACCTGTTTTACCTTGATAGTACCTGCTATACCTTTATAGTACCTGCCATACCTTGATTGTAGCTGTTAAACTTGACAGTACCTGCTATACCTTGATAGTACCTGTTATACCTTGACAGTACCTGTTATACCTTGATAGAACCTGTTATACCCTGTCAGCACCTGTTATACCCTGACAGTACCTGTTATACCTTGATAGTACCTGTTATACCTTGACAGAACCTGTTATACCTTGACAGTAACTGTTATACCGTGACACTACCTGACAGTACCTGTTATACCTTGACAGTACCTGTTATAGCTTGACAATACCTGTTATACCTTGACAGCACCTGTTATACCTTGACCGTACCTGCTCTACCGTGATAGCAGCTGCTATACATTGATAGTACCTGTTATGCCTTGACAGCACCTGATTTATACCTTGACAGTACCTGTTATACCTTGATAGTACCTGTTATACCTTGACAGCACCTGTTATACCTTGACAGTACCTGTTGTGATACCTTCATAGTATCTGTCACACCTTGATTGTAGCTGTTAAACTTGATAGTAGCTGTTATACCTTAATAGCATCTGTTATACCTTGACAGAACCTGTTATAACTTGACAGTACCTGTTATACCTTCATAGTAGCTGTTAAACTTGATAATAGCTGCTATACCTTGGTAGCACCTGTTGTACCTTGATAATAGCTGTTGTACCTGATAGTAGCTGTTATACCTTGATAGTAGCTGTTATGCCTTGATTGTAGCTGTTTTGCCTTGATTTCTTTTTCCAAAATTGTAGACCTGCCATGTTTTCTGTTCCGTGCGTCTTTATCCATGTCTATCTTGGTGCTTTGCTGTCTTTTAGTAAGTCTGCCTGGTGTGTTGTGTTGTGTGTGCCTCTGTGTGTGTGTGTGTGTGTGTGTGTGTGTGTGTGTGTGTGTGTGTGTGTGGGTGTGTGTGTGTGTGTGTGTGTGTGTGTGTGTGTGTGTGTGTGGTGTGTGTGTGTGTGTGTGGTGTGTGTGTGTGTGTGTGTGTGTGTGTGTGTGTGTGTGTGTGTGTGTGTGTGTGTGTGTGTGTGTGTGTGTGTGTGTGCTGTGTGTGTGTGTGTGTGTGTGTGTGTGTGTGTGTGTGTGTGTTGTGTGTGTGTGTGTCTGTGTGTGTGTGTGTGCCTGTGTGTGGTGTGTGTGTGTGTGTGTGTGTGTGTGTGTGTGTGTGTGTGTGTGTGTGTGTGTGTGTGTGTGTGTGTGTGTGGTGTGTGTGTGTGTGTGTGTGTGTGTGTGTGTGCCTCTGTGTGTGTGTGTGTGTGTGTGTGTGTGTGTGTGGTGTGTGTGTGTGTGTGTGTGTGTGTGTGTGTGTGTGTGTGTGTGTGTGTGTGTGTGCTTAGAATAGTCTCTAGGGACAAGATTTTGCGCTTTAAAAATACTTTAATTCTTCTTCTTGTAGCTGATATACCTTGATAGTACCTGTTATACCTCGATAGTACCTGTTACACCTTGATATTAGCTGTTCTACCATGATAGCACCTGTTATACCTCAACAGTACCTGTCATACCTTGATAGTAACTGTTCTACCATGATAGCACCTGTTATACCTCAACAGTACCTGTCATACCTTGATAGTAGCTGTTTACCGTGATAGCACCTGTTATACCTCGATAGTACCTGTCATACCTTGATAGTAGCTGTTGTACCGTGATAGCACCTGTTATACCTCAACAGTACCTGTCATACCTTGATAGTAGCTGTTGTACCGTGATAGCACCTGTTATACCTCAACAGTACCTGTCATACCTTGATAGTAGCTGTTGTACCGTGATAGCACCTGTTATACCTCAACAGTACCTGTCATACCTTGATAGTAGCTGTTGTACCGTGATAGCACCTGTTATACCTCAACAGTACCTGTCATACCTTGATCGTAGCTGTTGTACCGTGATAGCACCTGTTATACCTCAACAGTACCTGTCATACCTTGATCGTAGCTGTTGTACCGTGATAGCACCTGTTATACCTCAACAGTACCTGTCATACCTTGATCGTAGCTGTTGTACCGTGATAGCACCTGTTATACCTCAACAGTACCTGTCATACCTTGATCGTAGCTGTTGTACCGTGATAGCACCTGTTATACCTCAATAGTACCTGTCATACCTTGATCGTAGCTGTTCTACCGTGATAGCACCTGTTATACCTCGATAGTACCTGTCATACCTTGATAGTAGCTGTTGTACCGTGATAGCACCTGTTATACCTCAACAGTACCTGTCATACCTTGATAGTAGCTGTTCTACCGTGATAGCACCTGTTATACCTCAA
>JABMCL010003357.1:55000-67500 GCA_018857735.1 Alviniconcha marisindica | reverse complement strand
CCCCACATCCTCACACTCTACTCTCCTCCCTCTCCACACCACACACACACACACACACACACACACACACACACACACCAACACAACATAAAAAAACCAAACGAATGCTGCAGATGGAAATATTTGCATATTTTGAACGTTTTCGTACTAACGTACGTGAGACGAGAACTTAACAGCAATACGGGAACTTGTGGAGTGAAAATTTAGAGAGTGCTGACTGTTTTTACCTGGGCCAGAAATAGGCCGACTTCTGTGATGTGCATGTGCCAGAAAGTATGACTGACACAGCTTATGTCCGAAATGGGTTGATTTCTATCACATAATGTACTCATGCGTACGTGTCTCAGAACCAAGCTGATTTTGTAAGTAAACATGGTGCTTAACGTCCACAGAAACCGTAAAGCTTATTACGGACGGGGAGAAGAGGGAGGGGAGGTGGGGGGGGGGGGGGGGGGGGGGGGGGGGGGGGGGGGGGGGGGGGGGGAGAGGGAGATTATGTATTAATCATATAATGTACTTATGTGTACTTGTCGCAGAAATGGGAAGACTTTTGTGGTGTGCATGCTGTCAGACTAACTGACAATTTCTGTCCGAAACAGGCCGATTTCCATCACACAATAAATATGTGTGCTTGTCTCAGAAATGAACTGACTTCCATCATATAATGTATGGGCCGATTTGATTATATATATATATATAAATATTTTTTATAGATAATGCATTTACGTATGCTTGTCTCAAGAATGGGCTGGTTTTCCATCACGTAATGTACGGGCCGATTTCTGTCGTATAATGTACTTGTCTCAGAAATTTGATGACTTCAGTCATATTCGTAATGTACTTATGCACATAATGTACTTAGTGTCCACGACACTAGGAAGGCTTACGGGACATCAGCATCAGAAAAAGTTTTTTATATATATATATATATCTTTTAATAATATAGACAAAATCAGCGTTGTGTCGCCTAGCTTTATGGGGTGTAGGCATTGTGTCACCATGCCTCAAGGGGTGTCGGCGTTGTGTCACCATGCCTCAAGGGGTGTCGGCATTGTGTCACCATGCCTCAAGGGGTGTCGGCATTGTGTCACCATGCCCCAAGGGGTGTCGGCATTGTGTCACCATGCCTCAAGGGGTGTCGGCATTGTGTCACCATACCCCAAGGGGTGTCGGCATTGTGTCACCATGCCCCAAGGGGTGTCGGCATTGTGTCACCATGCCCAAGGGGTGTCGGCATTGTGTCACCATGCCCCAAGGGGTGTCGGCATTGTGTCACCATTCCACAAAGGGTCTCGGCGTTGTGTCACCATGCCTCAAGGGGTGTCGGCATTGTGTCACCATGCCTCAAGGGTCTCATCGTTGTGCCACCATACCTCAAGGGGTCTCAGCGTTGTGTCACCATGCCTCAAGGCTCTCAGCGTTGTGTCACCATGCCTCAAGGCTCTCAGCGTCGTGTCACCATGCCTCAAGGGTCTCAGCGTTGTGTCATCATGCCTCAAGGCTCTCAGCGTTGTGTCATCATGCCTCAAGGGTCTCAACGTTGTGCTACCATGCCTCAAGGCTCCCAGCATTGTGTTACCATCGCTCACGGGGTCTCAGCGTTGTGTCACCATGCCTCAAGGGGTCCAAGCGTTGTGTCAAAATGCCTCACGGGGCTCAGCGTTGTGTCACCTTGCCTCAAGGGGCTCAGCGTTGTGTCACCATGCCTCAAGGCTCTCAGCGTTGTGTCACCATGCCTCAAGGGGCTCAGCGTTGTGTCACCATGCCTCAAGGCTCTCAGCGTTGTGTCACCATGCCTCAAGGGGCTCAGCGTTGAGTCACCATGCCTCAATGGGCTCAGCGTTGTGTCATCATGCCTCATGGGGCTCAGCGTTGTGTCACCTTGCCTCAAGGGGCTCAGCGTTGTGTCACCATGCCTCAAGGCTCTCAGCGTTGTGTCACCATGCCTCAAGGGGCTCAGCGTTGTGTCACCATGCCTCAAGGGGCTCAGCGTTGTGTCACCATGCCTCAAGGGGCTCAGCGTTGTTTCACCATGCCTCAAGGGGCTCAGCGTTGTGTCACCATGCCTCAAGGCTCTCAGCGTTGTGTCATCATGCCTCAAGGGGCTCAGCGTTGTGTCACCATGCCTCAAGGGGCTCAGCGTTGTGTCACCATGCCTCAAGGGGCTCAGCGTTGTTTCACCATGCCTCAAGGGGCTCAGCGTTGTGCTACCAAGCCTCAAGGAGTCTTAGCGTTGTGACACCAAGCTTTAAGGGGTCTCAGCGTTGTCATCAAGTTTCAAGGGGCCTCCTGACTGCAAATCCACTTTCTACGCTTAATCGGCTATACAGGGGCTACCAGTTATAAGCCCTGCGTGTGTTCGTTGTGATTCGCATCTGTTATATTGAAACACATTTAGTTACATTATGTGGATTCAGCGGAGATCAGAGAAAGTATATTTTCGAACTTGTTCTAGACTATCTCTGAGGCAGATACTTTTGCATTTCCAAAACGAGATCAATGTCTTTCCCCGGAGCTATCTACGTTCGCAGTGACAACGTTGTCTGGGATCGGCAGGTCATCACAAAACTGGTCATAAGGACGACTAACCGCACAGACAGACATCACCTTGTTTCGACTGTAAAAACAGAAATGCGGAAGTCTGCAAAGCTAGCGAACCAACCAACAGGTAACGTGGGAAGAAAGAAACGACAGTAACGATCAACACATAAAGAGTGCAAGAAAAAGATGTGGATTTGCTTGGAATAAAACGTAAGAAAGAAACGACAGCAGCCATCAACACAGCCATAAAGAGTGCACAAAAAATAAATTTAAAAAATGTGAATTTGCTTGGAATAAAACGTGGGAAGAATAAACGACAGTAACAATCAACACATAAAGAGTGCAAGAAAATGATGTGAATTTGCTTGGAATAAAACGTAAGAAAGAAACGACAGCAACCATGAACACAGCCATAAAGAGTGCACAAAAAATAAATTTAAAAAATGTGAAATTGCTTGGAATAAAACCTGGGAAGAAATAAACGACAGTAACAATCAACACATAAAGAGTGCAAGAAAATGATGTGAATTTGCTTGGAATGAGATGTCGGAAGAAAGGAACAACAGTAACAATCACGCATTAAGAGTGCAAAAAAAAAAAAAAAAAAAAAAATGTGAGTTTGCTTGGAATGAGCAATAAGTTAGAAAGACGCGAGGGAGATAAGATGTTTCAAGTATAAATGATTTTTGAAGCGTAGGGATAAAACTGGAGAAAAGGTGTAATAAAAAGGGCGGAATTAATGCTAGGAAAATATGAATAATACCACTGCCTGTTAAAACAACACAAAACTGAACTCTATGCCGAATAATATGAACAACCTACATCACTTTACTTGTAGCTTGAAGTTATTTTTCGTATTCGTAATGACGAGGCGCGACTTTTAAAATCAACACAATATAATATAGCTGTACTCAGTTTTCGCATTCTCGTAGACTTTCAGAAGAAGTCTGCATTTCAGAACATGTCTCATACACAACTCAACCCATAACACTCCGCTCTTCTTTTTTTCCCCTAGACATCGGTCACGTGACAAACACAGCTAAAACCAGCCTCTGGGCCGGAAGAGGTGTGAAGCAGCAGAGGATTGTGGGTCCGTTGGGAGCCATGTTGCGTGGACAGGGGTGCTAACTGGCTTTGTGAGGGGAGAGAACTCCGTCTGCTCAACTGTCAGTTTGTGTGACTCTTTGTCGTTTTCCTCGTGTCAGGCAAAAGAGCTGCTGTGGTGGTGTTTGCTTCCGTCAACGTGCAGAGACAATCGTTGAGAGAATAAGGTCGTATTTTGACACTTTTAGCCATTGCTCAACACACACACACACACACACACACACACACACACACACACACACACACACACACCACACACACACACAACACACACACACACACACACACACACACACACAACACACACACACACACACACACACACACACACACACACACACACACACACACACACACACACCAAAACACCAACACCAACAACACACACACACACACACACAAAACCCAACACACACAAACAAACAAACAACACACAACACACAAACACAACAACAAAACAACACACACAAAAAAAACAACAAAACCAACACCACCCAAAACACAACACAACAAACACAAAAAAAAAAAACAACAAAACCCACACACCCAAACAACCACCACTCAGTGTTCTTTACGTCCACAGAATCAGACCATAAGGACTATAAGGCACACGGAGCCCAGGACGGCCACCTCGACCTTCACACAGCTCCTGAGCTCTGACACCAGTCCAATCTTTTTCCTCCCCTTTGACCTACTATGCCTTGACCTGACCTTCGGTGGCCCATCCAATTACACGGGGATTACAGAGGAACATACGCCTTTGTCCAGCCATACAGCGGCTAGGACCTGGGCCTTGGACAACAGGATGGACCCCGACCCTCTTCGACTTGGCATTTCTCAATAATTACTAGTCTGAGGAAATCCATTCACTTAGGCCTCATAGAGAATGTCGGCAATATCTTCTCCTCTTTTTTTTCTTCTTTTTTTTCCTTTTTTTTCCTCTCTCTCTCTCTCTCTCTCTCTCTCTCTCTCTCTCTCTCTCTCTCTCTCTCTCTTAAAGATCACTACAAATAACTCCAAAAAGCATATTTTTTGGAAAATTTCGGGTGATAGCCCTTAATATGGCGGCCTACTGGAGTCAAAAGCGCATGATTGTAATCACATCCACATAATTGTGAGCATGTCCTTTTCACTCACACAGATAACGGCATGCTTGCGACAAAAGCACATGACTGTAATTATGTCTACATAATTATTGATAACATCAAGGTAATTACTGTTTATCTCCACATAACTAGTAAATATCACCAGTTAATTAGTAATTATGTCTTTTGACGTTCGATTCCAACGGAGTGAGGGTGGCAGTGATAGTGTGTATGGTATAGATGGGTGTGTGTGTGTGTGTGTGTGTGTGTGTGTGTGTGTGTGTGTGTGTGTGTGTGTGTGTGTGTGTGTGTGTGTGTGTGTGTGTGTGTGTGTGTGTGTGTGTGTGTGTGTGTGTGTGTTGTTTTGGGGTTGGTTGTGTGTGTGTGTGTGCGTGCGTGCGTGCGTGCGTGCGTGCGTGTGTGTGTGTGTGATTGTGTGGGTGGGTGTGGTTTGAAGGGGAGGGGGTAGGTGAGTGGCGGGGCGGGGAGGAGGGGGGGGGGGGTGGGGTGGGTGGTGTGGGAGAGGGTTGTGTGCAGTACACAAAAATAAAATAGGATACTATTACCAACAAAACTTATGGAGAGAAACAAAATCCGCACCGATTTATGAACCTGTCAAACAAAGAATATATATATATATATATGATGGAACTTTCAAACTGCTCCCATACAAAAATATGATTTACTGTTCATCCGTACGTGTGTTGATACCGCGGTCGAAGGAAAGATGAAAAGGGGATTTTTTTTTATTTTTTTAAAGCGTGTTCGCTCATTCTCTTGCACAAAAGTAGGCCCTATTACTCCGGGAGAGGAAAATATACGCCGAAAGGGAAGCTTTTACAACCCACCTCTTCTTGCCCATAGACGCATAAAATAGTCTCATGCAGCTTCTTTATCACAAGATTGATTCCCACTCTGCCCCGGCTGTTTTTCTTTCCACCAACACAATTCACACCCTGCCGTCGCTTCTGCTCCCATCCATTTTCCTTTTTTTGCATCCCCGCGATCGTCTTTTGTCTCCCGGCCCCGATTAGCTTTCCTCGCCTCGGTCAGAAAGTCGTGCAAATAAAGAATTATCTCTGCAGATTTACGACATGACGCCGCACGGCAGCACGACATGCCGAAAAGCGGCTCGGTCTTCAGTATCCAAGATGGCAGGAAATTTTCATCTGGTTTTCTTCTCCCGAGCAGCTATTCATCCCTAATCGTACATCTTCCTCGCCTTCTGTGAAGGTTATGGTTTGGTCAGTGTTCTTTATGCCAGTCCCAGAGGTCTACGGTTACAGGCGGGTTTGAAAAGCCAGCCCTCGAGGTTTACGGTTAAAGATGAGTTTGACTGTTTTCGAAATGTTCTTTTAAGTGAATAAATTCTTGTTTAAGCCAGAATGTGCACACGCATTCAAATGGTTCTAGCCTGTCTTCCTCAGCAAAAACACTCTGTCGTTTGTAATTGTACGTTCGAAACGGACTTAGATGGACTGTCTTTTGTCCGCTTGAATTTGTATGCACTGTACTGTCTTCCATGGATTTTTGCATAACCAGAAACAAAACCAGTCTCTTAAGCTGTCCTCTTGAAGTGTGTGTGTGTGTGTGTGTGTGTGTGTGTGTGTGTGTGTGTGTGTGGTGTGTGTGTGTGTGTGTGTGTGGTGTGTGTGTGTGTGTGCTTGTGTGTGTGTGTGTGTGTGTGTGTGTGTGTGTGTGTGTGTGTGTGTGTGTGTGTGTGTGTGTGTGTGTGTGCTGCCTATTTGCTGTGTATGCTTCTGTGTGTGTGTGTGTGTGTGTGTGTGTGTGTGTGTGTGTGTGTGTGTGTGTGTGTGTGTGTGTGTGTGTGTGTGTGTGTGTGTGCTTGCGTGTGTGGTGTTGTGTGTGTGTGTGTGTGTGTGTGTGTGTGTGTGTGTGTGTGTGTGTGTTGTGTGTGTGTTGGTGTGTGTGTGTATATGTGTGTTTGTGTTGTTGTGTGTGTGTGTGTGTGTGTGTGTGTGTGTGTGTGTGTGTGTGTGTGTGTTGTATGTGTATATATATATAGAGGGCGGGGGGTGTCGGACGAGTGAATATCAATTGAAAATAATTGTTGGTTAACTTTTCCCTTTTGTTTTTAATTGTAAATTAAACAAATCAATGATAGAGGTGGCGTGAGCGAAGAAAATTTCCCGTTTTAATTGTAATGATTTTAACGGACAATAAAGGCGTCTAATGAAGATGCCTGGTTCCAGTGACAGATCGGTGATCAGAGTCAGAAACTCTGCGCTCGTGGTTTTGTTCCGTCTCCCATCAGGAGTAGTCACAATCCTCATTCAGTTTATTCTGGAATTATTACGCTTTGTCTGTGTGGTTCATGTCTCCAGCAGTTTGGCTTCCTTTGATCAAAACAGGGGCTTGGGATCTTTAACGTGCTCAACGATCTAAGTTCGTGCTGTGAGCGCGAAGGTGATAAGGCAATGATGTGTGTGCGCAAGTGTTGTTTCGGAAGAGCTGAAAAATGGTCCATCACCCTGCCTCGACCAGGAGACGAATCCTGGGACGCTGGAATCATCGTCCAGGGTTAGCCAAGCAGGCACGAACTTCTGTCCACTTCTGTCGGCGTTGGCGAAGCAGGCACGAACTTCTGTCCACTTCTGTCGGCGTTGGCGAAGCAGGCACGAACTTCTGTCCACTTCTGTCGGCGTTGGCGAAGCAGGCACGAACTTCTGTCCACTTTTGTCGGCGTTGTCGAAGCAGGCACGAACTTCTGTCCACTTCTGTCGGCGTTGGCAGGCAAACATGGCAGACCTTGTCAGAGTTCCCGTCCACGCAGCCGTTCATGCTCCCGTCAGAGTGTTGCTCTGCCACATTCTCAAACTTCTTCACAGATGCTGGGGGCATAAAAACAACAACAACAAAAAAAAACCAGGACGGCAGCGGAACAGCTCTCCTTTGGCAGGAGTCAAAGGCCAAACCAATGCACGGCCCCTATTTTCCCTTGCCACGCCCCCTTCTCACAGTCAGCGGCACCTCCCCCCCCCCTCCACCCCCCACCCCCCCCTCCCCACCACACCACCCTCCTGCCTGTAGGGTCCCTGAGGCGACGGCAGAGACTGATACAGACATTATGATTAAAATACAGGGCGGAGAACTCGCTCTGCGGGGGGATGCGATTATACAGTTAACGCCGCGCGTGTTTGGAGGCGACCCCTAGCGGACGAGACTCTGGAGAGTCATTGATCTCGCACCGTTTGCGCCGAGAGCTTCGTGAGAACTTCCCGTGATCCTCCTCTGGCTGCTGCCCGGACCCGCTCCATCCGTCAGGCGCTAATTGCCTGTCCGCCTCCCCGCCAGGCGGCGCTCTAACCCAACACATATTTTCCAATTACTGCCAGGGTGCTCGCGAGGGTGGGGCTGCCCGCGCCGTTCTCTGGAGGACGCTGCGCGGTCTGGTGACCGGAGCTGGAGGCTGGAGACGTTGGACATCGTCTCGTCCCCCTGGAGGAGGCGTCACCTACGCTCGTCGTCCTCCCGCAGGTCTGGCGGAGCTGAGGTGGCTCCTCGGCCGGACCGGCCTCCAGGGGGACTTCGCCAGTCACACTCGGGTTTTTCTGGTTGGCTTGCTTTTTGTTGGGGTTGTTTTGGGTGAACGGACCGAGTTTGATGTGGCTCCTCGGCCGGAGCGACCTCCAGGGGAACTTCGCCTTTCACACTCGTTTTTGTTTTTGTTTTTTGTTTTTTGTTGGTTTGCTTTTTGTTGGGGTTGTTTTGGGTGAACAGACCGAGTTTGAGGTGGTTCCTCGGGGCCGCCTCCAGGGGACTTCGCCAGTCACACTCGGGTTTTTTGGTTGTTTGCTTTTTGTTGGGGTTGTTTTGGGTGAACAGACCGAGTTTGATGTGGCTCCTCGGCCGGACCGACCTCCAGGGGACTTCGCCAGTCACACTCGGGTTTTTTGTTTTTTGTTGGTTTGCTTTTTGTTGTGGTTGTTTTGGGTGAACAGACCGAGTTTGAGGTGGTTCCTCGTTGGGCTCCGCCTCCAGGGGGACTTCGCCAGTCTGGTGAGTTTGCTTTTTGTTGGGGTTGTTTTGGGTGAACAGACCGAGTTTGAGGTGGTTCCTCGTTGGGCCCCGCCTCCAGTGGGACTTCGCCAGTTACACTCGGGTTTTTCTGGTTAGTTTGCTTTTTGTTGTGGTTGTTTTGGGTGAACAGACCGAGTTTGATGTGGCTCCTCGGCCGGACCGACCTCCAGGGGAACTTCGCCTTTCACACTCGTGTTTTTGTTTGTTTTTTGGTTGGTTTGCTTTTTGTTGTGGTTGTTTTGGGTGAACAGACCGAGTTTGATGTGGCTCCTCGGCCGGACCGACCTCCAGGGGAACTTCGCCTTTCACACTCGTGTTTTTGTTTGTTTTTGGTTGGTTTGCTTTTTGTTGGGGTTGTTTTGGGCGAACAGACCGAGTTTGAGGTGGTTCCTCGTTGGGCTCCGCCTCCAAGGGGACTTCGCCAGTCACACTCGGGGTTTTCTGGTTAGTTTGCTTTTTGTTTTGGTTGTTTTGGGTGAACAGACCGAGTTTGAGGTGGTTCGTCGTCGGGCTCCGCCTCCAAGGGGACTTCGCCAGTCACACTCAGGTTTTTTCTTGTTGGCTTCTTTGTTTTTTGTTGCGGTTGTTTTGGGCATTCTGACGGAGTCTGAGGTGGTTTCTCGTCTCGATCGGCCTCCAGGGCGATTTCGCCAGTAACACTGGGCTTTTTTGTTTGCTTTTTGTTGGGGTTGTTTGGGGCGATCTGACTGAATTTCAGGTGGTTCGTCGTCCGGATCGGCCTGCAGGGTGATTTCGCCAGTAACACCTTTTTGGGGGGGGTTTGTTTGCCTTTTGTTGGGGTTGTTTCGTCAGTTACACCCTTTCCTGGCGATTCTTACTGAGGTGGTTTTTCATTTTGTTCTCATCCAGGTGCATTTCGTCAGTTACACCCTTTACTGGCGATTCTTACTGAGGTGGTTTTTCGTTTTGTTCTCATCCAGGTGCATTTCGTCAGTTACATCCTTTCCTGGCGATTCTTACTGAGGTGGTTTTTCGTTTTGTCCTCTCTCTGGGTGATTTCGTCAGTTACACCCTTTCCCGGCGATTCTTACTCAGGTATTTTTCGTTTGTCCTCTCTCTGGGTGATTTCGTCAGTTACAGTGTTTCTGACAGACTGGGCGAGTTTGAGGTGATTTTTTGTCGTGCAGGAATCCAAAGTTAAATTGCCTTTCTGATATATGGATGAAAAGAGGCCTGGCTAACATCATCTTCTTAGGTTGCTTCTCTGCAGAAGTCGAAAGCCAGACCGACCGCTGTGACGGTCGGATTGAGTGCACGGGTGTCTAGACTTCAACCTCTGGAGGATACAGCAAATGAGTTGGTCTTTCTGGCGACCTGGCTGACGGACTAAGGTATTCCTCACCCTATCCTCGATGATCTCAATGATGAGTTGAGGTATCCTCACCTTTCGCTGGGCAAAATGCCTATTGCCTTTTTCATAGTCTTGCTGATGAGTTGCACCCCTGAACCTTTTCCTTATAGCCGGCTGGAGTAATGACGATGGTGGTGATTGTGACGGCATTTGTGAGGCTGGAGATGAACACTACCATGATGTAATGATAATGGTGGTGGTGGTTCACGTTGTTTATGGTGATGGTGGCTGCGATGATGGACCCCTCACCTTTTCCGTGATGTTTTGATAATGGGAAAAATTGGTGATGGGACGTGAGGTGGGTGAACCTCCATGATGATGGGGGAAAAACGTTGTTGATGGTGATGGTGGTTGTGATGATGGTGGTGATGATGACTATGATATGATGATGGGACTGATGGTGGTGTAACCGCCAACGATGATGAGGTTGTTGATGGTGATGGCAGTTGTGATGATGGTGGTGATGATGACTATGATATGATGATGGGACTGATGGTGGTGTAACCGCCAACGATGATGAGGTTGTTGATGGTGATGGCAGTTGTGATGATGGTGGTGATGATGACTATGATATGATGATGAGACTGATGGTGGTGTAAACGCCAACGATGATGAGGTTGTTGATGGTGATGGCAGTTGTGATGATGGTGGTAATGATGAATATGATATGATGATGATGAAGTTGTTGATGGTGATGGCAGTTGTGATGATGATGACTATGATATGATGATGATGAGGTTGTTGATGGTGATGGAAGTTGTGATCATGGTGGTGATGACATCGATGATATGAAGGGGTGATGATAACGCTACTGATGACGACTTTATCGATGGGGATGGTGGTTGTGATGATAGCGGTGATGACAACGACAATGATTGTGATGAAAATGGTGATGGTAATGCCACCGATGACGACGTCGTTGATGAAGACGGCGGTGAGACGATGATAAGGATGATGGTAATAATAATGCCAATTATGATGACGTTCATTACGATGGCTGCTGAGGTCGTAATGACGACGATGATGTGGTGATAATGACGATGGTAATGTTAATGCCATCGACGATGATGACGATTTCTATTTCCAAATCAGAGACTAACAGCAGGACACAGAAACTAACAGTGAGACACAGAGACTAACAGTGAGACACAGAAACTAACAGTGGGACACAGAGACTAACAGTGAGACACAGAGACTAACAGTGGGACACAGAGACTAACAGTGGGATACAGAGACTAACAGTAGGACACAGAGACTAGCAGTGGGACACAGAGACTTTCAGGAAACAGAGACTAACAGTGAGACACAGAGACTAACAGTGAGACACAGAGACTAACAGTAGGACACAGAGACTAACAGTGGGACACAGAGACTAACAATGGGACACAGAGACTAACAGTGGGACACAGAGACTAACAGAGATTAACAGTGGGACATAGAGACTAGCAGTAGGATACAGAGACTAACAGCAGGACACAGAAACTAACAGTGGGACACAGAGACTAACAGTGAGACACAAAGACTAACAGTGGGACACAGAGACTAACAGTGGGATAGAGACTAACACTGTAACAGTAGGACACAGAGACTAGCAGGAAACAGAGACTAACAGTGGGACACAGAGACTAGCAGGAAACAGAGACTAACAGTGGGACACAGAGACTAGCAGAGACTAACAGTGGGACACAGAGACTAGCAGAGACTAACAGTGGGACACAGAGACTAACAGTGGGACACAGAGACTAACAGTGAGACACAAAGACTAACAGTGGAACACAGAGACTAACAGTGGGACACAGAGACTAACAGTGGGACATATAAAAAAGCGATAAGGCGGACCGGCGCACAGCGATCCAGACGAGCATCCATAACGTGACTATCTACGTCCCATGGAGGCTCCTTTGATGGATGCTTCGCTCGATCCGCATCGACTAACACTACCTCTGCCTCCGGACCAGCCCTGACCCTCGTCAGGGGCCACCGTGCCTCAGGAGCAGCACGGATTTGGGGTCGAGTCCACGTGGACTTGTGTGTATGCAGTGCATGCCAGAGAGCATTTTGTTTTACGTGTTATTGTTTGGACTCCGTCTTCCCTATTGGGAATTCCGTCAGGGGAATATCGGGAAAATCCGATGAAGCCAGATTCGTCTTCCCAGGTTCGGTTTTTGCTGTTGTTGTTGCTTAGTTTCTTTCTTAAGCAGTGTTTGTATTAGGCAGACAGTTATATAACTTTCCCGTGGATGGGCTCCACAAACAAGGGAGTTAAGTAGCGCTCGAAAGACGTCACTCAAACTTGAAGATGTACTCGTATTTACCCGTATGCCAGGTGGGAGTTACCGTAGGCGACTAAGGTATTT
>JABMCL010003357.1:42500-47500 GCA_018857735.1 Alviniconcha marisindica | reverse complement strand
TCAACCGTCAGGACATGAAGACAGACATCAACCGTCAGGACGTGAGGACAGATATATCAACCGTCAGTACACGAAGACAGACACTAAACCTCGGGACACGAAGACAGACATCAAATCTCGGAACACGACGTCGGACACCACACCCCAGGACACAAGGACAGATATCACTCCTCAAGACAGAGGACAGACATCAAACCTCGGGACACGAAGACAGACATCAAACCTCGGGACACAAGGACAGACATCAAATCTCGGGACACGAAGACAGACATCAAACCTCGGGACACAAGGACAGACATCAAACCTCGGGACACGAAGATAGACATCAAACCTCGGGACACGAAGACAGACATCAAACCTCGGGACACGAAGACAGACATCAAACCTCGGGACACGAAGACAGACATCAAACCTCGGGACACGAGGACAGACATCAAACCTCGGGACACGAAGACAGACATCAAACCTCGGGACACGAAGACAGACATCAAACCTCGGGACACGAGGACAGACATCAAACCTCGGGACACGAGGACAGACACCAAACCTCGGGACACGAAGACAGACATCAAACCTCGGGACACAAGGACAGACACCAAACCTCGGGACACGAAGACAGACATCAAACCTCGGGACACGAAGACAGACATCAAACCTCGGGACACGAGGACAGACATCAAACCTCGGGACACGAAGACAGACATCAAACCTCGGGACACGAGGACAGACATCAAACCTCGGGACACGAAGACAGACATCAAACCTCGGGACACGAAGATAGACATTAATGCTCAAGACAGAAGGCAGACACCAAGCCTCAAGTCACGAGGACAGACACCAAGCCTTAAGTCACGAGGACAGACACCAAGCCTTAAGTCCCGCGGACAGACACCAAGCCCTAAGTCACGAGCCTTAAGACAAGACAGAAGACAGACGCCAAGCCTCAGGACACGAAGACAGACCCCAAGCCTCAAGACAAAGGACAGACATCAAACCTCGGGACACGAAGACAGACATCAAACCTCAAAACACGAAGACAGACATCCAACCTCGGGACACGAGGACAGACATTAACCTCACCTGCCTGGAGGGTGACATAGGATCTGTGATTTGTGCGCATCGTCCTCTCCCGCGATGCAACATTAGCGACGCAAGGGCAGATCACTTTAGCACCGCGGTCGTCGGTTGTCTTTGCTCGTCTCTGCCGGTTCGCGTTTTTGGCTCCCTGCTTTCATTGGCGGGGTAATAAAAGATATTACCTTTCCTCGCTTCGCGTTTTGTTCCCAAAGAGCCCCGCGTTTATGGCAATGGAGAACAAGTCACGGCTTTTCCTTTCTCTGTGATTTATCATCCTTCTGCGGTCGCCTGAGGGCTCAAAATAGTCAGGGGGAAGAACTCTGCCCCCCCCCCAACCCCCCACCGCAACCTCCCGCCTGCCCCCTCAGCCCCCCCCACCCCCCACCCCCCGGGGCCCCCCTTCCCTCTGCAACCATCCATCCGCTCACCTACCCCGGGTGTAAACCACAACAACAAAAACTACTGTTCGTGTTATTTGTTTTTGTGGTTTACGATGAGCATTGCGTTTTGGTGAAAGGGCTTTACAGCTGCAGAGGTGTCAGTCGGTAATCGTTAGTCACAAAGACAGCGTCCATAATGGAAGCATAACTTTTGAAGAGAGTCAACACACAAGGGAGTTACTTAGCGCTCGAAGTGCGTAACACAAGTACAACAACAAAGGCCATGAGTCGCCTACCGTAACTCTCACCTGGCATGCATGTGAATACAAGGTACGTAAACTCCACTAGAGATACCTCCTCAAAAAAGGATGGCCCCCAGTGGCATATAATTATACCCGACATTTCAGGCACACTCGGCGACACAGGTGTGCACAGGCATAAGACAGAACCAATGTTTATTCAAGACCGGATGCAGTCCTTTGATTTCGAAACTGGTTCAACATATAAATTACAATAAACACAAATACACACATTTACATGCCTCAGAGTGAATTGTCACCAATCTGAAACAGAACGAGGCCCAGAGAGCTTTTGAAGAAAGAGTCGGTCCGAAGCGGAATCGAATCGAGGTACTTCTGCTTACCAGCCTAAAGCCCGTTCTTAATTGGGCGAACACTTGTTCGCGAACATAGCTGGGAGTGTTCGGCGAATATAGTTGGTTCTTACTTGGGCCAACTTTTGCTTCGCGAATATAGTTCGGAGTATTCGTCGAACTGCGACGAAGGTATATTCCCGATCCAAAAAGCTTCGCTCAACATGTTCTGGGAGAGCAGAGCTCTCCTGTGGATGAGGGATTTTTTTTTTTTAAATGGATGACGGTGTCGCTAGGTTCTTCACTCGCTTCGGAGGGATTTAAAAAAAATGTTGACTTGTGGGAGGCGCAGCCTTGTCTCTGGGACCCAGAATGAGGTAGTAGTTAGTTGAATTACTCTGTGAGGGATGATTAAAGTATATTGACTTGACTTTATTTGACTCTAACCTACTTTTTCGATCATGCTGTCTGCTGCGCGTCTGCCACAAGTTCGGGCCGAAGCTTGCATCTCATTACAAGCCAGTTGAGAACGAAATAAAGTTCGTCGAACTGTCCGAACCGTGTTCGGCGAACTAAAAGTTCAATTAAGAAACGAATCATAGTTCGTCGAACTGTCTGAAGTATATTCGGCGAATAAAGATTCGCTCAGTTAAGAACGGGCTTAACGCCTTACCGCTGGGCCAAACCGGCTCTTAAAAATCCGGTGCCTTTACCGATCAACTGTCCCTACTGCTGGTCTTGTTTCTCTTCTTCTTCAAGCTGTCGTTGATGTTGTAGTCGTGTCTTTTTTCTGCTTCTTCTTCAAGCTGTCGTTGATGTTGTTGTCGTTTGTCTACCCTTTCTTCTTCAAGCTGTCGTTGATGTTGTTGTCGTTTGTCTTCTTTTTCTTCTTCAAGCTGTCGTTGATGTTGTTCTCGTTTGTCTTCTTTTTCTTCTTCAAGCTGTCGTTGATGTTGTTCTCGTTTATCTTCTTTTCTTCATCAAGCTGTCGTTGATTTTTTGTTCTCGTTTGTCTTCTTTTTCTTCTTCAAGCTGTCGTTGATGTTGTTGTCGTTTATCTTCTTTTCTTCATCAAGCTGTCGTTGATGTTGTTGTCGTTTGTCTTCTTTTTCTTCTTCAAGCTGTCGTTGATGTTGTTGTCGTTTGTCTTCCTTTTTTGTTCTTCTAGCTGTCGTTGATGTTGTTGTCGTTTGTTTTCTTTTTCTTCTCCTATCTGTCGTTGATATTGTTGTCGTTGATGTTGTTGTCATTTGTCTTCTTTTTCATCTTCTAGCTGTCGTTGATGTTGTTTGTCTTCTTCCCCCCATCCCTGCTTCATTTTTTTTCTAGCTTTTGTTGATGTTGTTGTTTGTCTTCGTTTCCTTCTTTGAGCTGTCGTTGATGTTGTTGTCGTTTGTTTGTTTTCCTTCTAACTTTGGTTGACGTTGTTGTCGCTTAACTGTTTTCCTTCTAACTTTCGTTGATGTTGTCGTGTGTCTGTTTTCCTTCTAACTTTCGTTGATGTTGTCGTGTGTCTGTTTTCCTTCTAACTTTCGTTGATGTTGTCGTGTGTCTGTTTTCCTTCTAACTTTCGTTGATGTTGTCGTGTGTCTGTTTTCCTTCTAACTTTCGTTGATGTTGTCGTGTGTCTGTTTTCCTGCTATTTTTCGTTGGTGTTGTTTGTTCTCTTTTTCTTCTTCTAGCTGTCGTTGATGTTGTTGTTTCCTTTTTTTCTTATAGCTGTCGTCGGTGTTGTTGTTTGTTGTTGTTTTCTGTCATTTTGTTTTGTTTTCTCTTCTCCCCCTCTTCTTTTTCGTCTTCCATTTCTTTCTGTAGCCGTCGTTCCCGTTGTTCAGATTTCACTTCCTCCGTTTTTAATTTCTTCTCGTTTTTCTTCTCCTTCTCCTCCTCATTTTTCTCCTGTTGTTGTTGTTGTTGTTGTTGTTGTTGTTGTTTGTTGTTGTTGTTGTTGTTGTTGTTCTTCTTCTTCTTCTTCTTCTTCTTCTTCTTCTTCTCGTTTTTCTTCTTCTTCTCCTCATTTTTCTCTTGTTGTTGTTGTTGTTGTTGTTGTTGTTGTTGTTGTTGTTCTTCTTCTTCTTCTTCTTCTTCTCGTTTTTCTTCTTCTCCTCCTCATTTTTCTCTTGTTGTTGTTGTTGTTGTTGTTGTTGTTGTTGTTGTTGTTGTTGTTGTTGTTCTTCTTCTTCTTCTTCTTCTTCTTCTTCTTCTTCTTCTTGTTCTTCTTGTTCTTCTTGTTCTTGTTCTTCTTCTTCTTCTTCTTCTTCTCGTTTTTCTTCTTCTTCTCCTCCTCATTTTTCTCTTGTTGTTGTTGTTGTTGTTGTTGTTGTTGTTGTTGTTGTTGTTTTGTTGTTGTTTGTTCTTCTTCTTCTTCTTCTTCTTCTTCTTCTTCTTCTTCTTCTTCTTCTTCTTCTTCTTCTTCTTCTTCTTCTTCTTCTTCTCGTCCTCCTCATTTCTCTTGTTGTTGTTGTTGTTGTTGTTGTTGTTGTTGTTGTAGTTGTTGTTGTTGTTGTTCTTCTTCTTTTTCTCGTACCGGTTGACTGGGCGTAAAACACCAGCTTACTTACTTACTTACCCTTCTTTTTCTTCTTCTTTTCCTCCTCCTCCTCCTTCTTCTCTTCTTCTTCTTCTTCTTCTGCTTCTTCCCCTTTCTCTTCTTCTAATCTCTCTCTCTCTCTCTCTCTCTCCCTCTCCTCCTCTCTCTCTCTCTCTCTCTCTCTCTCTCTCTCTCTCTCTCTCTCTCTCTCTGTGTTTGTTTGTATCGCCACACTCCCTTCCCCTTCCTTGCCTGTCCCTCTCTGTTATGTTTGCGAGTCAGCCCTGAACTGCGGCAGACGGCGACTCGCAGACAGAAAAGCGCTCAGCCCAGAAACAGACCCGCTGCTTTTGATGTCTCGGCTTCCGCGCCGCCATTGGCAGGCGTTCTGGCACCGAGCAGGCACAATGGCTGGTGCGGT
>JABMCL010003357.1:22500-37500 GCA_018857735.1 Alviniconcha marisindica | reverse complement strand
CGAGCCGAGGTCCTTCTGCTTACCAGGCTAACGCCTTACCGCTGGGCCAATCCGGCTGACGCTAGGCTGACCGGCGTGTGACCGTCTCACTGACTGAGCTTTGGTCAGAAACTGCAGCTCAAGGCAGAAAAGACCCTTGGATCCGACATTTCTGCGCCGACGTGGGAGCGACGCTTCGATTCCACCGCTCCCTGGCCGTCAGGGGGCGGTGCCATCGCCACATGACCCTTGACCCGCAGATGGGGAGGGCGGGGGGCGGAACGGTGACACGTGACGTGACAATTTGTCAACACAAGGTGCTGGAAATTGCCCCCCTTTTGTCCATAACTCCCCCCCTACCTTTACTGGATCCCTTAAAAAACCCAGTCTTCTCTCTCCATCTTCCCCCACCGCCCACCGCCCACCTTCATACCGACCCTCCATTTTGCCCCCTCCCCCCCCCCCCCCAACATGCCCCCATACCTTCCGTCCGCATTGTCACCCTCCCGCTCGCCCCCCCCCTCCCCTCCCCCCCCTCCCCATTTCCATCCCCTACCTTGGATGCTGGCAGACCAGACAGCTGTCGGCCTGTTGGAGCCGTGGAAAAGTCCAAGAATGTAGTCAGAAACTGATGAAGTGATGCTTAATGTCCTCAGATGTCAGCTGACATATTAGGGACAAGTTGTGACCAATGCCGAAGCACGGTTCAATAATTCTTTACGTCCACGGAAACCAGAAGGCTCGTTAGGACGGACAGCTCAGGACGGCCACCTCGACTCTCACACAGCTCCTGAACTATGTAGTCAGAAACTCTCGGTAAAGGGATTAAGTACTTTTGGTTTAAACAACAACAAAATATTCAAGACGAAATAAACATACGAAAAAAGCATTATGTGCTCATCAACAAGCTATAGCTTATAGGCGATGAGCTCATGCAGCTGGAAAAAAACACAATGTATGGCTGACGAACAATTCCACTTCGCTATCAATAAATGAGACGTGACAGAAAAATAACAACAATAAAATAAAATAAAAAACACAAGAAAAAACAAAAAAGAAACAAACAAACAACAATAACAAAACACAAAAATACGAAGTCATTAGAAAACAGTAAAGCACTTGAGTAAGTACTTTGATGCTTTACGCCCAGTTAACCAGTACGGTTATATCAGGGCGGGCTCAAACACAGAGATTTTTACATATTTAAAAAAAAAAAAAATCTAAAACAAACCCAATAAATAAAGGAGTTCATAAGCGTTAGAAAGACGTCACACAAACACAACAACACGGTAACTCTCACCTGGAAGGCGTATAAAATACAAAAATATAAAATACGAGGTACATAAATTCCACCAGTTAGAGCTCAGGAGCTGTGTGAAAGTCGAAGTGGCCGTCCTGGGCTCTCCGTCCTTAACTGTTCTAACGGTCTCTGGTTCTGTTTAAGAGTTTATATAAAACAATGCACAACACAATTGTTTAGGAAAGCGACAATATAAGTAGAGAAAAGAAGACCAAGAGAAAGAGAGAGAGAGAGAGAGAGAGAGAGAGAGAGAGAGAGAGAGAGAGAGAGAGAGAGAGAGAGAGAGAGAGAGAGAGAGACAGAGACAGAGACAGAGACAGAGACAGAGACAGAGACAGAGTCTGTCTGACTGCCTGTTTGCCTGTGTCTTTGTTTTTGTCTGGTTGTCTGTCTGTCTGTGTCTCTCTCCTCTCTCCCCCCTTCTCTCTCTCCTCTCCTCTCTGTCTTCTCCTCTCTCTCTCCTCTCTCTCTCTCTCTCTCACACACACACACACACACACACACACACACACACACACACACACACACACACACACACACATACACACACACACACACACACACACACACACACACACACACACACACACACACACACACACACACACACACACACACACACACACACACACACACACACACACACACACACACACACACACAAACACAGCCCCCTTTCTCTCCACCCCCTTGGCCCCTGACCCACCCCAACAGCACGTCTTCCGGACATGGCCCACGACCAGGAACAGAAGGTGGTGGCAACTACGGAAGTACGTCCGGACTGCGAAGCCAGAGAGAGAGAGGCGGCGTGGACTGTGCGAAGATAACCATAGGTTTGCAGTGAGTGCCTGACAACGCTGACGGATCACCAGCACCGCGTCCCGTGATTAACGACCTGGTCAAGTCACCCGTCGCTGAGCAGCGCCAGAAGGGAGAAAGCTGACCACCGCTCCAAGCTGGCTCGCGTCCACTGTTGATAGACATCTGTTGTCTGCTTAGGAAAATTAATCGGCTTTTTTTTTGGGGGGGGGGGGTTGGGCCGTGGAGCTTGTGAGCTTAGTTTGTCATCGTCATCATCGTCGCCAAGTTGCTGTCGTCGAATTTGCTGTTGCTGTAGTTTTCGTCTTTCAACCCACCATGTATTCAACTCTTTTCCTGCTTTTATGATTAGGAAGTCATATGACGTGACTTGCAACTGGATCCTGTACAACTTCCTGCTTGACTTTCAGCTTCTCGTGAAATCCTAAACGCAACAAAGTGACCCCCCCCCCCAAAAAAAAAAGAAAAAAAAAAAAAGAAAAAAAAGAAGAAGCAGCAGGCAGTTTAGGTCAGCTTAACCTTTTTTTCGTGACTGTGCTTTTCTTTTCATAGTGCTTTACGTCCACAGAAGCCACATACGGCTTATTAGGGGCGGCGGAAAGGGGGGGGGGGGGGGGGGGGGGGGTCGAGTACCTATGAGTAGTCGACCCAGCGCCCCGACCCGCAAAGACCGAAGAGACCGTCCGCCAGAACAGCAATGTTAAGGAGGTGGGGACCCCGCCAGAACAGCAATGTTAAGGAGGTGGGGACCCCGCCAGAACAACGATGTTAAGGAGGTGGGGACCCCGCCAGAACAACAATGTTAAGGAGGTGGGGACCCCGCCAGAACACAACGTTAAGGAGGTGGGGACCCCGCCAGAACAGCAACGTTAAGGAGGTGGGGACCCCGCCAGAACACAATAAGTCAAGTTAAGGAGGTGGGGACCCCGCCAGAACAGCAAGTTAAGGAGGTGGGGCCGCCAGAACAAAGTTAAGGAGGTGGGGACCCCGCCAGAACAGCAACGTTAAGGAGGTGGGGCCCAGCAGCAGAGGTTAAGGGTGGGGACCCCGCCAGAACAGCAATGTTAAGGAGGTGGGGCCGCAGACAACAATGTTAAGGAGGGGGGACCCCGCCAGAACAGCAACGTTAAGGAGGTGGGGACCCCGCCAGAACAACAATGTTAAGGAGGTGGGGACCCCGCCAGAACACAACTGTTAAGGAGGTGGGGACCCCGCCAGAACAGCAACGTTAAGGAGGTGGGGACCCCGCCAGAACAAGCAATGTTAAGGAGGTGGGGACCCCGCCAGAACAGCAACGTTAAGGAGGTGGGGACCCCGCCAGCCAGCAACTTGGGCCCCCATTGCGAATTGAGTGTGGCTCGTGACTGTCTTCATTTTTCATTGGCTCTTGACCAGAACCCCGGCTGACACAGGTTTGGGGAATGCAATGTCTGTGCTGAGTGATTCAATGTTACTTTACGTCCACACACACACACACACACACACACACACACACACACACACACACACACACACACACACACACACAACCCCAAAACCCAAAATAAAACCCGTAAAACAAGACGGCTTACGAGGGACATTACGGCCATCTCGACTTTCACACAGGTCCTGACTGTGATGTGTCTGTACTTCCTTAGGATCGCTGAACATGGTCTGGGTTTTGTGGGCCTGTTTCACCTGGGCAGTTGACTGTGTATGACAGACCAAGGCGATACAGGTGGGCTCGTGCACGCAGTCGACAGTGACCGGTCTGGAAGATGGTTATCTGCTGGTGGCGCTGCAGGTGTTGCATCTGGACATCGCATCCGTTACATAAGCTGCACACTTCTGGGGGTGTTCTATGTGGTCAGGTCAGACAGCTTCTGTTATTGTCAGGCGTCGGTATGACGACACTCCGCCTGGCCACGCAATTATGTCACCAAATATTACGTCATCGTGAATTGCGCCATCACACCATCTCGAACACGTATTCTGCCCATAGCCTACTTTGTATGTGACCATAATGCTTACTGACAATCTCTGTTAATGTCATTTATTTCCTTCAGCATTATGTTGAAGCAGTTGTTGTCAGCTGTTACAAACTAGTCGTCGTTCGATCCATATGGCGCAGAAATCTGGCAGACTAAAAGCAAACAAACTAAGCGAAGGTACCGAGAACAGTTTGGGCCAAGCGGTAAGGCGTAAGGGTGTTAAACAGAAGGACATAGGTTCCAGTCCATTTCCGCTCTCCTTTTTTCTCAGCAATGATGGTTTGTGGACACTGTCAGTGACTTTGGGTTTGTGGACACTGTCAGTGACTTTGGGTTTGTGGACACTGTCAGTAACTGGGTTTGTGGATACTGTCAGTGACTTGGCTTTTGTGGACGCTGTCAGTGACTTTGGGTTTGTTGACACTGTCAGAGACTTTGGGTTTGTGGACACTGTCAGTGACTTTGGGTTTGTGGACACTGTCAATGACTTTGGGTTTGTGGACATTGTCAGTGACTTGGGTTTGTGGACACTGTCAATGACTTTGGGTTTGTGGACATTGTCAATGACTTTGGGCTTGTCGACGATGTCAGTGACTTTGGGTTTGTGGACATTGTCAGTAACTCTGGGTTTGTTGACACTGTCAGTGATTTTGGGTTTGTGGACATTGTCAATGACTTTGAGCTTGTGTACGATGTCAGTGACTTTGGGTTTGTGGACATTGTCAGTGACTCTGGGTTTGTTGACACTGTCAGTGACTTTGGGTTTGTGGACACTGTCAACGACTTTGGGTTCGTGGACACTGTCGGTGATTTTGGGCTTGTGGACGATGTCAGTGGCTTGGGGTTTGTGGACATTGTCAGGGAGTTTGGGCTTGTGGACATTGTCAGTGGCCTTTCACCTCACAATAGACCCCCCGCTGTCAGCGAGAAAACGGAGTAAACAACACAACGTACGTTTGCGTGATGTCATTTGACATCATGTCCATTGTGTACATAGTTACAGCACTCCCAGTAGCTTCCAGATCTTCTCTGTTCCGTCCTTCCATCTCTTCACCACATTGTCTTTTACATCATGTCTTCTGACATCAGCGACTCCCTTCTCCACGTCGCCATAATATAACCCTACTGGTTGACTGGGCGTAAAACACCAAATTACTTACTTACCCTTCTCCAGAACTATTTTGAGTAATCTATAATACGAAACAAGATGTACCAAAACCCCTGATATATTAATATGCATATCAATGGTTTTTGTATCAGTATATTATATAGACACATATTCAGTATATTATACACACACACACACACACACACACACACACACACACACACACACACACACACACACATATATATATATATATTTACGGCTCACAGCGTCCAATAGCCTACCGGCCTAAAACCGGAAGTTGGTGTGAGCAAAAACCATCTGAACGACAGAGCAAAACGAAGGAAGGGTTTTGACCTCTCCCCACCTGTTTTTTCTCTCTCTGTCTCTCACTGTCTCTGTCTCTCTCTCTGTATCTGTCTGTCTGTTCTCTCTATCCCTATCCTAAACTGTGCGCACTCCCTCCCCACCCCCCCCCCCCAACCCCCCCATCTCCTCCCAGGACAACAAACTGCGTTGTGTCCTGCACCTGGGGACGAGAGAGGTGTGAAATTCTTTTTTTCCAGGGGCAATAACTCACGCGCTTCTCCTGACGAGCTTGCAGACATGTGGGTTAGAGTTAGAGCACTAGATCAGCAGCCGACTCTACACAGCGCGAGATAAATCAAGGTGCCTCTCCTGAAGCTTATTCCCCGGTCTTTTTTTGTTTGGTTTGTTTGTTTGTTTGTTTGTTTTGCACGGAGTGCATTCCGTCCCAGTGTGCTTTTCAGTGGCAGACAACTGTCTTCAGAGAGAGTCTGCTTTCTCTTCTACCGTGTCCTTAGTCCACCGTGTTCTTAGTCCACCGTGTCCTTAGTCCACCGGGTCTTTAGTCTACCGTGTCCTTAGTCCACCGTGTGCTTAGTCCACCGTGTGCTAAGTCCACCGTGTCCTTAGTCCACCGTGTGCTTAGTCCACCGTGTCTTTAGTCCACCGTGTGCTTAGTCCACCGTGTGCTTAGTCCACCGTGTCTTTAGTCCACCGTGTGCTTAGTCCACCGTGTGCTTAGTCCACCGTGTCCTTAGTCCACCGTGTGCTTAGTCCACCGGGTCTTTAGTCCACCGTGTGCTTAGTCCACCGGGTCTTTATTCTACCGTGTCCTTAGTCCACCGTGTGCTTAGTCCACCGTGTGCTTAGTCCACCGGGTCTTTAGTCTACCGTGTCCTTAGTCCACCGTGTGCTTAGTCCATCGTGTCCTTAGTCCACCGTGTGCTTAGTCCACCGGGTCTTTAGTCTACCGTGTCCTTAGTCCACCGGGTCTCTGTCCACCGTGCCTTTGGGCCACCATGTCTCTGTCCACCATGCCTTTAGTCCGCCGGGTCTTTAGTCCTCCGGGTCTAAAGAAACCACCGGGTCCATCGTGTCTTTAGTCCACCGGCTTCTGTTCACCGGGTCTTTAGTCCATCGTTTCTTTAGTCCATTGTGTCTTTTAGTCCACCGTGTCTCTGTCCACCGGGTCTTTATTCTACCGTTTCTTTAGTCCATTGTGTCTTTTAGTCCACCGTTTCTTTAGTCCATTGTGTCTTTTAGTTCACCGTGTCCTCTGTCCAACGGGTCTTTATTCTGCCGTTTCTTTAGTCCACCCGTCTCTGTTCACCGGGTCTTTAGTCCATTGTTTCTTTAGTCCATTGTGTCTTTTAGTCCACCGTGTCTTTATTCTACCGTTTCTTTAGTCCATTGTGTCTTTTAGTCCACCGTTTCTTTAGTCCACCGAGTCTCTGTCTACCGTTTCTTTGGTCCATTGTGTGTTTAGTCCACCGTGTCAACGTCTGGGATAGATAGACCATAGAAGTATCGGTCGAGACAATAACATTCAGAGCGAGGAGAATTTGCAAAAACAAAATGCATTGTCCCATGAAAATTAGAGTTCTTTATAACAGTTTATGTGTTTGGACCTTAACGGCGTTGTTTCATGCTTTCTTCCTCGCCGATTTCTTTCAAGGAGCCAACACCCACAAAATCGAAAAGGTCGCCCATGCCATTTTTTTAGAGGTGATTCTTTAGACGAGATTGAGAGAGACGAGAAGAGAGAGAGAGAGAGGAGAGAGAGAGAGAGAGAGAGAGAGAGGAGAGAGAAGAGAGGAGAGAGAGAGAGAGAGAACTCGACTCGAAAACTTTATTTTACAAGGATTGTAGTTTAGGTTCAGTCAAAACCTGTCTAACAAGCTAGAGAGAGAGAGAGAGAGAGAGAGAGAGAGAGAGAGAGAGAGAGAGAGAGAGAGAGAGAGAGAGAGAGAGAGAGAAGGACGTGGTGCTGACAAATGATGACGGCTCATTGTTTTGCAAATCTGGCGAAGGGAGTGAGCTGAGAAATTTTCGGCAGTTTGGCGGACCCGCCTCCCCCTGCACGAGAGATAATGAATACTCCCGTCGGGGCCCTCCTCGGGTCGCAGGAAGTGTCCAGTTTCCGGGACGTTTGGTGCACAGCCTTGTGGGACGGCTCCATGCGTGTGTGTGTGTGTGTGTGTGTGTGTTGTGAATGGGGAGGATAGTGCCAGTTTCCGTGGCGTTTGTGCCAGTTGTGTGAGTCTGTGTGTGTGTGTGTGTGTGTGTGTGTGTGTGTGTGTGTGGATGGGGTGGGGGTGGTTGCGCGTGCGCCGGCGTGTGTGTGTGTGTGTGTGTGTGTGTGTGTGTGTTGTGTGTGTTGTGTGTGTGGTGTTTGTTGTGTTGTTGTGTGTGTTGTTGTTTGTTGTTTTTTGGGGGGGTGCTGTAGTGCGTGCTTGTGTGTGCGTGCGAGTGTGCGTGTGTGAGTGTGTGTGTGTGTGTGTGTGTGTGTGTGTGTGTGTGTGTGTGTGTGTGTTGTGTAGTATGTGTGTGTATGTTTGTGTGTGTGTGCGTGCGTGCGTGGGGGGCGTAATGCGTGCGTGCGTGCGTGGTGGTGTGTGTGTGTGTGTGTGTGTGTGTGTGTGTGTGTGTGTGTGTGTGTGTGTGTGTATGGTTGTGTGTGTGTGTGCGTGCGTGTGTGGGGGGCGTAATGCGTGCGTGCGTGTGCGCGCGCGCGCGTGCGTGTGTGTTTATCCAGAGAGGTGAGAGATGACTGAGAGACTGAGAGAGACGAACTCTTCGTGTCTCTTTCCCCCCGCCTCAGTCTCCACTTCCTGTCAAATGCTGCCTCCTGGCTAATGGAGTTATCTCCCTTGTTTCATTAGCGTGGCATCGTTGAGGGATGGCGGCCGGGGTCGTGACGTTAGCTGAGGTTGTCGTCAGAGTGGAGCACAGATTCTGACGCATAATTAACGCTTCCACCTGATCTCGGTCATTGACGTGAAGAAAGGAAGAGGAGGGGTTTCGGGTTCAGATTCAATTTGGGCTGTAAAACACACTACTGGCGCGGTCTGACGAGTCCTGCACAGTCAGATGTCGTTATGGTTTGTGTCACACAAACACACAGACACACACACACACACACACACACCACACACACACACACACAGACACACCACACAACACACACCACACACCACCACACACACACACACACAACAACACACACACACACACACACACACACACACACACAGACAGCAGACAACACACACACACACACACACACACACACCACACACACCCACACACACACACACAGACACACACACACACAGGACACAGACACACACACACACACACACACACACACACACACACACACACACACAAAGAGCGCTCTCTCTCTCTCTCTCTCTCTCTCTCTCTCTCTCTCTCTCTCTCTCTCTCTCTCTCTCTCTCTCTCTCTCTCTCTCTCTCTCTCTCAGACTGACAGACACAGACGGACAGATACACACACACACTCACTCTCTACCTCTCTCTGTGTCACCACATACACCCACACCAACACATACATACGTACCATCCACTCACAAGCACACACGTGCACACAACAGCAAGAACAAACAAACAACAAGAGAAAAGAAAACAACAACAAAAATCGAACACGAGACACGTACGGTACCGAACCGCACTTGAAATGGTCCTGAAACCCATACTTCAAACTTTAATACTTTATTTTTTTAAATAATATAATTAACTTTAGTACCGTAAATACACTAAACATCCTCATAGGTTCAATGTCCTCCGTACCATGAAAATACAGGAAACTGAAACTTTAATGCGAGAAAAACGGAAAAAAATTAGCAAGTAAACGAACATGTTTTTGTTACTGTCCATGAATTTATGAAGCAAAACTGGAAGAGCTTAACTGAAGATAGTTATTGTTTTCTCGCTTATTACCGTGCTGCTGATGGGCGTGAAGCGTCAAGTTAGTTATGAGACTTTGCAGCACAAGTACGTACTTTGCTACTGACCATTCTATACTATGACAAACTATTCAACGAATAGACAACTCTTGCGTGACCCCCCCCCCTCAGTCTCCATCCCTCTCCCCCCCCCCCCACCCCGGGGTCGTGACAGCGACCCAAACACAGATTCGACGCAAATTCCTTTCCCTTCTCTATTACTAAAAAGGGGTTTCGGTTCAGTTCATTTGTTAAAACACACTACTGGGCGGTCTGACGAGTCCTGCAAGTCAATGTCGTTATTTTTGTCACAAAACTACCAGACACACACACAACAGATAAATTGCTATTATTAGTAATTGGACAATGCGCCTAAAATAATTTGTAGCAGTTTCAATTGTGCTGTTAGTATCTTCTCTGCAAAACGTTCCACTGTGTACTTGATAAAATTGTCGCAATTGTTAACTGTTTTCTTTTAAAATGTTTCACTGTATACTTAATAAAATTGTCACAATTTTTAACTGGCTGGCAGTTAAAAAAGAAGAAGAAGAAAAATGAAAGAAAGAAAAAAAATGAAAAGAAAAAAATGAAGGGAAAACATAAAAGCAACTGTGTACTGAATAAAATTGTCACAGCTAGGTTTTTGAGGATGTACCTCTGGTGGAGTTTATGTACCTCGTATTCACACGCATGCCAGGTGAGAGTTACGTAGGCGACTCGGGTCTTTGTTGTTGTATTGTGTAACGTATTTCAAGCGCTGATTAGCTCCCTTGTGTGTTGATTAATCAAACTGTGTTGGAATCAAACACTAACACTGAAACTTGCCTCCAAGTCACCCCGGAAGACCCCCTATCATGAATCTTTCATGATCTTGTCCCTCACCCACAGAGCAATGTTTGAGTTCCATTTGCTCTTGACGGAAGGAAAACAAACGTTCAAACCCGTCTGTGCACGGCCATCAGCAGATCTGTCATCCTCGTCCGCCTACCGCCATGGCTGGGTTTTCACGAAGGATGTCACGTAGCAGGGAAACCGCGGACGCAGAAATAAAGGTCTCCTCTGCACAGAACCAGAGCTATCGGAGGTTGTGTGTTCTCTCTCTCTCTCTCTCTCTCTTTCTCTCTCTCCCCCCCCCCCTGTGCATGCGTGCGTGCTGCGTGCGTGTGGTGGTGTGTGGTGTGTGTGTGTGTGTGTGTGTGTGTGTGTGTGTGTGTGTGTGTGTGTGTGTGTGTGTGTGTGTGTGTGTGTGTGTGTGTGTGTGTGTGTGTGTGTGTGTGTGTGTGTGTGTGTGTGTGTGTGTATGCGCGCACGTGTATGCACGCGTGTGTGTGAAACGTTCCTTTTCTTGAGTTGTTACATCGACTTTATAGAAAACTTGTAACTAGTCCCGGGCTTTATAAAATAAATAATAATAATAATAATAATAATAATAATATATATATAATAATAATAATAATATTAATAGTATTATTAAAAATAATAATAAAAACAGTAATAACAACAGGGAAGACATACAGCGCTTTTGGAGACTAAAAGCATTTTGCAACTTAAAAAAATAAAAATACAATGCGTAAATACCCATACACTAATCAACGGTATATGTAAACCCGCAAACAAAATACACAAAAATTAACAAACATTTTAATGCAAAGCATGGCAAAACACACGCACACACAAGATCGCGCGCAAGATAGTCCTTGTTACAAATGTACTTCTTCTTCTTCTTCTTCGCCCTGATATAACCGCAATGAAACACCAAGTTACTACTACTTCTTCTTCTTCTTCTTGTTCGTCTCATCATCATCATCATCATCATCATCGTCGTCGTCGTCATCATCGGCCTCGTCCATAAGGCCAAAGCGAAGTGGCTCTGTTCAAGTTCCATGACACATTCTGGACGACGACAAAAGCGAGAAGAAGAAAAAGAAGAAGGAGGACGAAGAAAGGCCGAAGAAAGCAGAAGAAGAAAAAAAGACCCTCCTGATCTTTGATAAAGGGGCGGTGAGCGGTTTCCCGCTTTGCAGGCAAGGAAGATGGAGTCCAGCGGAGAGGACCGTTTAGGAGGACAATAGGGAGGATGTCCACACTGATGGCTGTCTGTTGGCGGGTAACTGCTATCCACCACGACTCTTATTGTGGCGGCTAATTGTACAATAACACCATCAACTACCTCCTCCATTGAAACCATCCCGCGAGCAGGGATCATCTTCCGCCAGACACAGGACGGAACTGGGGGGGGGAGGATGGGTGTTCAGTTTCATGTCCGAGGGTTTCGTTCTGCAAAGGTGTACGTGTGGTGATCAAGGACCACAGACGTTATGATGTGTGCAGGTTTTTTTCCTTTTTTTTTCTTCCCCTGTGGTGGTTTTGTTCAGCACAGTCTCCGGTACAGTAGGCCTACCCGTAATGGTGTACTGTGAACGCAGAAATTAAGATTTTGTCTCTGTTGAGAACCAGGAGAGGTCTCGTTTTAAAGACTGGAGTGGGTCAGAATACAGCCATGTTTGTTTCACCCGCTGCCCGGAATGTCTTCTTCTCTAATTCCAGACTTCCCGGTCCATTCAGTTCAGAATGTAGCAGCAAGGCTTGTGCGTAAAGCTGAGAAAATGTGTGTAAGTGTGTGTGTGGTTGTGCGTGCGTGCGTGCGTGCGTGCGTGCGTGCGTGTGCGCATGTGCGTGTGTGTGTGTGTGTGTGTGTGTGTGTGTGTGTGTGTGTGTGTGTGTATTCATGCGTGTATGTGTGTATGCGTGTGTGTGTGTGTGCGCGCGCGCGCGGCGCGCGCGCGGTGTGTGTGTGTGTGTGTGTGTGTGTGTGTGTGTGTGTGTGTGTGTGTGTGTGTGTGTGTGTGTGTGTGTGTGCGAACGCGGGCGCGCGTGTGTGTGTTCAGGCTGTTAGTGTTGTGTGTTTTATTGTAAAGCGGCCTTCCCTCCTACCTTGTGTGCCAGATGGACGCTACAGGAATCGCCTTTTATTATTATTATTATTATTTGTTTCAAATCCTCTCTTGACTTTTCCCTTGCGTTAGATACGACTAAAGCAGGTTCCAGCGTGGATCTGCGGAATGAAACATGTCACCCAGTTTGTCATCACAAACAACTGATGCAGGTGTCCGTGCGGTAAACATGGTGCTTAACGTCCACAGAAACCACAAGGCTTATTAGGTTCGGGGAGGTGGGTTGGGGGGGGGGGGGGGGTATGGAGGTGGGGAAAGAGGGTGATTACATACTTATCGCTACACTGTCGCCATCAGAATGACTCCTGCATTAAGATGGGCAGCGTTAAGAGCCATTTAATGTTTCATTAATTGTGAGGGACAAAGACCCAAACAAAACAGTGTCCACCGACCACAATATTTTAAGAGAAAGGAGAGCCGAAGCAGATTCAAACCGAGGTCCTTCTGCTTACCAGCCTATCGCCTTACCGCTGGGCCAAGCCGCTTACATGTCCGTGCTTGAGTGGCCGGAGAATGTGTACTGAATGACACAACTAACTGACCAGGCAAAGAAAGCGATTTCAAATTTGGTTAATACAAACGAGAAACAATGTCTTCGTTTGATGACATAGCTCAATCATTCTCCGACCGAATTCATTAAAGTAACACAAAAATCAAATTATTTAGCTTGATAAAGGGGATTACCGCCAAAAATCGCATGCTGTGTTTTGTCCTAATAGAGTTCTTTTGAACCTTTTATGTATTTGGATCTTATTTATTTAGCACTTCTTAGTTCCTTGCGGGAAATTCGGGGCACCTTACCCAGGTGTAAGCACAGCAGCAGTAAAAACAGCGCTATATCCCCGTTCCTACCGGTGTGTACAGTATTCATGGTTCAGGAGCTGTGTGAGAGTCGAGGTGGCCGTCCTGGACTGTCCGTCCTAACGAGCCTTCTGGTTTCCGTGGACGTAAAGATTTATTGCACCGTGCTTCGGCATTGGTCACAACTTGTCCCTAATTTGTCAACTGACATCTGAGGACATAAAGCATCACTTCACCATCATCTGTGTGCAGTATTGTCGTGTGTCCAGACAACGGCCGGTATGGCTGCCAGTGTTTGGGATTTCTAACGCGCGCCACAGATGTTGACGCACGCGATTGCACACGGGGGCTGTACGGACTCCTGGAAGCTGACTCTGGGAGAAAAATCCCTCGCCGCACCTGGGACTCGAACCCTCGTCGGTATTGCGCCTGGCTTTTCAATCGGACGCTCGACCAGCTGAGCTATTCCCTCTCCTGTGACAGTGCACGCGAACCGCACTGTCAGTGCATGAGTGAGTGAGGTGAAGTGATGCTTAATGTCCTCAGATGTCAGTTGACATATTAGGGACAAGTTGTGACCAATGCCGAAGCACGGTGCAATAATTCTTTACGTCCACGGAAACCAGAAGGCTCGTTAGGACGGACAGCCCAGGACGGCCACCTCGACTCTCACACAGCTCCTGAACCATGGTCAGTGCATCCGTGAGCACGTCAGAAGTCTCGGCCACTGTAGGCAGACCAGGGCACGAATGCAACGCCAAAACAAAAGCGGCAGGGATCCAGTGCTTGACCACTCTACCACCGCCTCAGCTCAGACCAGTGAAGTCGGAGGGTCCAATAGCGGAGGTTACAACAAAACCTCCCTCCCCGTCAAGGCAGTGGCCCGCTGGGGACGGCGCTGGATCCAGTGACGATTCTTCTTTAAGGAAGTGGGTGAGAGGAGGTCGGGGGGGGGGGGGGGGGGGGGGGGGGGGGGGGGGGGGGGGGGGCATGGGAGGACACCCCACAGAGTGGACAGTGGTCGTGACACTGCTAACAACCGTGGACATCCCTGGGCGGTGTGGCGGTCGTGTTTTCAACACAAACACTCTCTCACACACACGTCACCAACGGCTCGTTAGGCTTGGCGTCGACACTGGCCTTCTCGGTGCGGTGGGGTTTGGGGACAATGGTCCGCTGGGACCTTCCGAGGCGGGCCGTTGTTCTGTTGGTTCCATTGAGACTGCGCCGTGCCAGGAACCGTGATCCGGCGTTCTGCTTGTGGTGTCATATATGACTCGTCTTTTTCGCCCTCATACAGCTCTTTGAATGTGTGGGACAAAATAATGTCCCCCCCCCCCCCCCCACTGTCCGGCTGATGGGACGTTAAGACTAAACCAAACCAACCAATCAACTAACCAACCAGCCAACTAACCAACCAACCAACCAGCCACTAATAAACCAGCTAACCAACCAGCCAACTAATCAACTAGCTAGCTAGCTAGCCTAACTAACCAACTGACTAAGTAACTAAATAACTTTTGATTTTGTTTTTCACACACACACACACACACACACACACACACACACACACGCGCGCGCCGCGCCGCACGCACGCACGCACGCACGCACACACGCCATCACCTGAAACCCAACACCAAACCCCTACTTGAACCAGACCCATGATGGACTACAGGAAGAGAAAGAACAATATTTTCTTTCCGTCGCTCTCCCTTCTTTGAATCGGTTCAATCCGGCTTTTACTGGGGACACAAAATAGGACGAATTAAACAGCCCTTCTAACGACAAACTCCACCCC
>JABMCL010003357.1:0-15000 GCA_018857735.1 Alviniconcha marisindica | reverse complement strand
TGTGTGTGTGTGTGTGTGTGTGTTGTGTGTGTGTGTGTGTGTGGTGTGTGTGTGTGTGTGTGTGTGTGTGTGTTGTGTGTGTGAGTGTGTGTGTGTGTGTGTGTGTGTGTGTGTGTGTGTGTGTGTGTGTGTGTGTGTGTGTGTGTGTGTGCGTGTGTGTGATTGCGTGTGTATGTGGGCGCGCTCGTGCGTGCGTATATGCCCTTCCTGCTCTCTCTATTGAAATAAAGAACTGTTAATGGGGACACAAGCTGACACACAAACACCATCAGCTTGTCTCCCCGCACAAAGCTGTGGGTTGCCTGCTGCTGTGTTTATCTCCCGCAATGTTGCATAACGACAGTGGGTAGGGCATACAGATAATTGCTTTTTAACGCTCGATTAACCGAGTAAGATCAAGATGAAACACAGTAAAGGGACAACAAACACTACCGCACTACCGGTGAGATGGTGAAGAGATGGGGGCGTTCACGGATGGAGAACGGAGGTGGGGGTGAAGCTCAAACTACGGCTTAGGATAGAATATCTAAAATCCTTTGGCCCCACTATGTCAGCCCGACATCTGACGACATTAAGCCACAAATCATCATCGTCACATTGAGAAGAAAAAGAAAAAGAAAAGAAAAAAAAGAAAGAAAAAAAAAGAATAAGGGAGATGAAGATAGCATGTTTTTTTGTCTTTCTTGTGTTAATTCAGAGACCCGGAAAGTGTGACAATTAATTATTATAATCAAGATGCAAATTATGCATCCGGCAAGCGCGCAGCTGCTGCAGTGTATCTCCCTGAGGGCAAGCGCAGGAAGCGCTACGCGATGCCTAACTGACGAGTCAATAGGGCAGTTTCGCTCTAGCGAGCCATGAAGTCCAGGCAACACCGTTAGACCAAAGAAAGTCAACACCACTAAATGACGGTTACACAGATGATGTCAGCCCTACCCCCTCCCTCCCTCCACCACTTACTTTCCTCCTCCCCTTCCCCTCTCCTGCTCCTCCCTTCCCGTCCTCACGGACGAGTCCTTTGCTGTGGCTAGGGCCTTTATTGAATAAAATGTCCCCATTGCGTACGTCATTGCCACTTAACCAACAAAAGTGTAAATACCGTGTGTGTGTGTGTGTGTGTGTGTGCGTTGGCCGTAAGACCTGGTTGGATTGAGTTCTGCTGCAGCAGACAATCAGCTGCAGTTGGTTTGGCTTCTGCTGCAGCATGGGAACCAGCTGCAGTTGATTGGGGGACTGCTGCAGCATGGGAACCAGCTGCAGTTGGTTGGGGGACTGCTGCAGCATGGGAACCAGCTGCAGTTGATTGGGGGACTGCTGCAGCATGGGAACCAGCTGCAGTTGATTGCTGCAGCATGGGAACCAGCTGCAGTTGATTAGGGGGACTGATGCAGCACGGCAGTCAGCTGCAGTTGCTTGGGGGATTGATGCAGCACGGCAGTCAGCTGCAGTTGGTTTGGCTTCTGCTGCAGCATGGGAACCAGCTGCAGTTGGTTGGGGGACTGATGCAGCACGGCAGTCAGCTGCAGTTGGTTGGGGGACTGATGCAGCACGGCAGTCAGCTGCAGTTGGTTGGGGGATTGATGCAGCACGGCAGTCAGCTGCAGTTGGTTGGGGGTCTGCTGCAGCACGGCAGTCAGCTGCAGTTGGTTGGTCGGTCTAGGATGGTGTTCGTGCACCATAATTATGATACAGAATGTCCCGCAAATGTTTAGTGATGCAAACTAAAGCTGCGGCCATGAACACAACGAACGCACTATTGGCAAGCGTAACAATGAACACCACTTTCCGTGTGACAGCTGACTGTGATCTGTTTTACAATAATTTATACCAGTTTCAAAATGTATGACTCTCACTAACATGTGAGGCTAGTTAACACCGACGGCAATGGTGACAAGGATAGTGACGATAACAATCGAAGAGGACTACGATGACAAAGATTGTGACGGTAGCAACCGACGAGGACAATGATGACAAGGATGATGACGATAAGAACCGACAATCATAATGACAAAGATGGTGATTATAACAACCGACGATCATAATGATGACAAAGATGGTGATGATAACAACCGACGATGATAACTATGACAAAGATGGTGGTGATAACAACCGACGATGATAACGATGACAAAGATGGTAAAGATAACAACAGACAAGGACAATGATGGCAAAGATTGTGACGATGGCAACCGACGACGATAATGGTGACAAAGATGGTGATGATATCAATCGACGATGATAATGATGACAAAGATGGTGATGATAACAACCGACGATGATAATGGTGACAAAGATAGTGATGATAGCAATCGACGACGATAACGATGACAAAGATGGTGACGATAACAACAGACAAGGACAATGATGGCAAAGATGGTGACGATGGCAACCGACGATGATAATGACAAAGATGGTGACGATAACAACCGACAATGATAATGACAAAGATGGTGATGATAACAATCCACGATGACATGCTGAAAATCCAACAATACAAACGCAAGACGCATGGCTTTCGCACCTTCTCTTGCTTTGGACCCCACATTTGGAATTCACTCCCACAAGACCTCAGACACTGCTCAACCCTGTCTTCTTTTAAAGCCTACCTGAAAAACTTCCTCTTCTCACAGTATTTTCATCCCAACTAATATCAGTACCCAGTTTCTGCTACAGGCGCGCGCGCGCGCGCGTGCGTGCGTGCGTGCGTGCGTGCGTGCGTGCGTGCGTGCGTGCGTGCGTGCGTGCGTGCGTGTGTGTGTGTGTGTGTGTGTGTGTGTGTGTGTGTGTGTGTGTGTGTTGTGTGTGTGTGTGTGTGTGTGTGTGTGTGTGTGTGTGTGTGTAGTGCGTGGCCCGGCAGTGTTTGTTTTTCCGTATAATACTTTATGTAAATTGTTTTGGTAGGACTGTGCTCTACATGTGTATAGAATATCATATTTGGGTTAATATGTATCATGTGAGCGCTCAGGGCGTTGATGAGCGCATGATAAATGTACATTCTTTTTCTTCTTCTTCTAGTGACAAAGAGGGTGAGGAACCACGACGTTCGTGAACTGAAACTGGATTAGCTTATTATTCCTTCAAAATTGCTTTTAAATAAAATAAGAAAGGCAGCAACAACAACAAACACCCAAAAGAAAAGAAAACAATAGGGGACTTGCCGTGTCAGGAAATATTGCACCACTTAAATGAAACATCAATAAATCATTGAGAGAGACAATAAATCACTGAGAGAGAGAGAGAGAGAGAGAGAGAGAGAGAGAGAGAGAGAGAGAGAGAGAGAGAGAGAGAGAGAGAGAAGAGGAGAAGAAGACAGACAGACAGACAGACAGACAGACAGACAGACAGACAACAGACGACGACAGAGACGAGATAGAAGACAAGACGAGAGAGAGAAGAGAGAGAGAGAGAGAGAGAGAGAGAGAGAGAGAGAGAGGAGAGAGAGAGAGAGAGAGAGAGAGAGAGAGAGAGAGAGAGAGAATAACACGAACGGAAAACCGCGATCAGGGATTTGGAACTAATAGTAAACGCGAGCAACTAAAGTAAATCTTGAGGGAGAAGACAGGTAACCACGCCTTGCGCGGAGTGACTAACTACCGCCATGCATCTGCTGCACTCTACTGCAGCTTCTGCTTGGATGAGGACGCTCCATCAGCAGCCAAAGACCTAGCGGGCGATGCGCAGCTCACGCGGAAGGCTTTCTTAGCGCCGTCTGCTGGACGTCAAAAGTTCAGCTGCGCCAGCTGACGCCGGTAGTTAGCCGGTTTGGCCCAGCGGTAAGGCGTTAGGCAGGTAAGCAGAGGGCCTCGGCCCGATTCCGCTTCGGCTCTCCTCTTCTCTTCAAAAAGGTTTTGTGGTTTGTGGACACCGTCTTGTGACTTTGTTTCTCACAATTAATGAAACGGTAAAATGGCTCTCATCGCTGCCCATCTTGATGCAGGGTTCAGTCTGTTGGTGACAGTGTAGCGATATAATCTCACTCTTCCCCCACCTCCATACCCCCTTGCCCCCCCCCCCCCCCACTTCTCCCCGTCCCTAATAAGCCTTGCGGTTTCTGTGGACGTTAAAGCACCGTGTTTACTTGCTGACGCCGGTAATGCAAGGGTAAACTGGCGCCCTGTTGGTGGCGGGCGTACCTGGCGAGAGATTACGTGACGCGAAGAACTGAATATCCTGTTGCACGTTCAACCAAAATCTTGTTCTAGAGAAAACTCCAAGCAGTCGTTTACGACATCCTTCCTCCAACAACAGCCATAGCTGATTACGCCATAGGTCTCCGAAAACTGTCAGCTAACGGACAGGTTTTCGTTGGTGCTCAAATGGCAGGAAGTTTGAAACAGACAACTGTAATTTTATTCGGCGTTTCTTTTATAACATCCCACATTGCTTACGCCAGCTCAAAATAATCAAACCAAAACCGTTTAAATCGAGACAGATCTCTTCTGTCTGTCTTTCTTCTTCTTCTTCTTCTTCTTCTTCTTCTTCTTCTTCTTCTTCTTCTTCTTCCTTTCGTTCTTTCTTTCATTCATTCATTCTTTCTTTCTTCTTCTTCTTCTTCTTCTTCTTCTTCTTCTTCTTCTTCTTCTTCTTCTTCTTCTTCTTCTTTCTTTCTTTCTTTCTTTTCTTCTTCTTCTTCTTCTTCTTCTTCTTCTTCTTCTTCTTCTTCTTCTTCTTCTTCTTCTTCCTTTCGTTCTTTCTTTCATTCATTCTTTCTGTCTGTCTGTCTTTCTGTCTGTCTTTCTTCTTCTTCTTCTTTTTCTTCGTCTTTCTTTCTTTCTTTCTTTCTTTCTTTCTTTCTTTCTTTCTTTCTTTCTTTCTTCTTCTTCTTCTTCTTCTTCTTCTTCTTCTTTTCTTTTCTTTTCCTCTCTTTTCTCTCTTCACTTTCTTCTTCTCTTCTTCTTCTTCTGCTATCTTCTTCTTCTTTTTTCTTTTCTTTTTTCATTCTTCTTCTTTCTTTCTTTCTTCTTCTTCTTCTTCTTTTCTTTCTTTCTTCTTCTTCTTTTCTTTCTTTCTTTTTTTCTTTCTTCTTTCTTTTTTTCTTCTTCTTCTTTCTTTCTTTCTTTCTTTCTTCTTCTTCTTCTTCTTCTTCTTCTTCTTCTTCTTCTTCTTCTTCTTCTTTTACCCGGGGCGGACGCGCCTCATGTTTACGTGCATGCTTTGACACCATGTTGCTTCCACAGTCATATTAATACCCAAACCTTTCAGGGCACTGACACCGTCGGTGGACAGCTGCGCGAAGATAAAGAGTTCCCCTGCAATGGCGTAACGAGTTCTGGCAGAGTTCGGAGGAAGGTGCCGGAAAGCGATGCTCGGAGTGGGATTCTAGGGCTCCCTTGTACGTGGAGCCAATACATTTGCGTGTGCCAGAGCAGAGCGCAAACTACATGGTTCAGGAGCTGTGTAGGGGTGTGAGAGTTTTGGGCCGGAGTGGACGCGTTCCTGGACTGTCCACTGTCCCTAACGAGCCTTCTGGTTTCCGTGGACGTAAAGATTTATTGCACCGTGCTTCGGCATTGGTCACAACTTGTCCCTAATATGTCAACTGACATCTGAGGACATTAAGCATCACTTCATCATCATCAGAGCGCAAACGGAGTCGAATGAGATCCAAACACAAAGGTTCAAACGAACGCTTATTTATTTTAACACGGACACAAAGTATGCAAACGGAGTCGAATGAGATCCAAACACAAAGGTTCAAACGAAACGCTTATTTATTTTAACACGGACACAAAGTATGCAAACGGAGTCGAATGAGATCCAAACACAAAGGTTCAAACGAACGCTTATTTATTTTAACACGGACACAAAGTATGCAAACGGAGTCGAATGAGTCAACTCCAACAGAATCCAAGCACACAAAAGGTTAAAAAAAGAAAGGAGCTAATTTTAATAGTGTGATACACAACATGCGCAGAATCTCGGGGTAATTAACCCCTTTTCAAGCAACAGGCGGACAGGTAAAGGATGATTAATGAAAAATCAAAACTGTCTGTTTGTCCTATTTAAACTCCAACTGAGTTTGTCACGTTTTTTGTTTTTGTTTGTTTGTTGTTTGTTTTTTGTTTTTTGTTTCTGTTTTTGATTTGTTTTGTTTGTTTGTTTTCGGGGGGTGGGGGTATGGGGAGGGGGAGGAGAGAGTGTGTGTGTTTGTGTGTGTGGGGGGGGGGGGGGGGCGGGGCTTTTTGTTTTTGTTTTTTCCTGCTCATTCTCTGATCTTCTTTCCTTCTGCTTTCCACCTGATCACCGCCAAGCGTGTTGTCTCCCTTCTCTTTGCCAACGAAAGCTTCTATCACAAAACGCTCTCTCTCTCTCTCTCTCTCTCTCTCTCTCTCTCTCTCTCTCTCTCTCTCTCTCCTCTCTCTCTCTCTCTCTCTCTCTCTCCTCTCGTTCAGCGCTCACAGTACTCATCACAAACGATCAGCACACCCTGCGAATGCCGCATCGCGAACTTGTCCGAACAAATCCTTCTGATCACCGTTTTGGATCTTGTACAGTATCAATTTCTTCGCTCCAAATTCCGCACCACCCTTTCCCCGGCGTGACGACAATTCGGGTGGATCCACCCCTTTCTCAGCTGGCCAGGTGTGGCGAGAGCTGGGGCTACCATCCATCTCGGTGGCTGGCAGGCTGTGATTAGGTGTGAGGGCAAGGGAACTCGAGCAATGGTTGCTGTCAAGAGCGCCGTGTTTCACGTGCTGGGAGCTAATTGGGGCTGTGCCACCTACTGAGTTAAAGCGGCGAAGAGTCGCTGTCAAGTAGCCGTACCGTGGTGGGTGGTGGGGTTGGAAGAAAGTTTAATTTTATTAGGGGTGGATGGTGGGTGGAGAGGTTGGAAGAAAGTTTCATTTTATTAGGGGTGGATGGTGGGTGGTGGGGTTGGAAGAAAGTTTCATTTTATTAGGGATGGATGGTGGGTGGTAGATTTAGAAGAAAGTATCATTTTATTAGAGGTGGATGGTGGGTGGTAGATTTAGAAGAAAGTATTATTTTATTAAGGGTGGATGGTGGGTGGTGGGTGGTAGATTTAGAAGAAAGTATCATTTTATTAGGGGTGGATGGTAGGTGGTAGATTTAGAAGAAAGTATCATTTTATTAGAGGTGGATGGTGGGTGGTAGATTTAGAAGAAAGTATCATTTTATTAGGGGTAGTAGATTTAGAAGAAAGTATTATTTTATTAAGGGTGGATGGTGGGTGGTGGGTGGTAGATTTAGAAGAAAGTATCATTTTATTAGGGGTGGATGGTGGGTGGTAGATTTAGAAGAAAGTATCATTTTATTAGGGATGGATGGTGAGTGATTTAGAAGAAAGTTTCATTTTATTAAGTGTCGAGAGTGTGTGGTGGGTGGTAGGTGGTCGATTTAGAAGAAAGTTGTATTTATTAAGGGTGGATGGTGGATGGTGGGTGGTCGATTTAGAAGAAAGTTGTATTTATTAAGGGTGGATGGTGGATAGTGGGTGGTAGATTTAGAAGAGAAAGTATCATTTTATTACGGATGGATGGTCGGTGATTTAGAAGAAAGTTTTATTTTATTAAGGGTGGAGAGTGGGTGGTGGGTGGAAGGTGGTAGATTTAGAAGAAAGTATCATTTTATTAAGATGGTAGGTGGTAGATTTAGAAGAAAGTATAATTTTATTAAGGGTGGATGGTGGGTGGTGGGTGGTAGATTTAGAAGAAAGTTTCATTTTATTAAGATGGTGGGTGGTAGATTTAGAAGGAAGTTTCATTTTATTAGGGGTGGATTGTGGATGGTGGGTGGCGGGTGGAATTTAGAAGAAAGTTTCATTTTATTAGGGGTGGATTGTGGATGGTGGGTGGCGGGTGGCAGATTTAGAAGAAAGTTTCATTTTATTACGGGTGTATGGTTGATGGTGGATGGTGAGTGGTGACGTTGAAGAAAGTTTCATTTTATTAGGGGAGGATTGTGGATGGTGGGTGGTGGATGTTTTTTGCTGATTCAGAACAACTTTGTGCAACCATGGACGAACTCTGTTGTTGATTTAAGCAAAGTTTATTCACTATCATGTAAATATAGACAAACATGATCACTACATGAACTGTAAAGAAGCTAATACTTATAATAAACGCTCAATTTTGTTGTTGAGGACATCCGTTTATTCTCGGTTCGTTGCTGTTAGTTAGCTAGATTTGTTGGTTGTTTTATAGTTGTTGTTGTTGTTTTTGTTGTTGTTGTTGTTGTTGTTTGTGTGTGTGTGTGCGTGCGTGAGTGCGTGTGCGTGCGTGCGTGCGCGTGTGCGTGCGTGCGTGCGTGGCGTGCGTGCGTGCGTTGTGTGTGTGTGTGTGTGTGTGTGTGTGCGTGTGTGTGTGTGTGTGTGTGTGTGTGTGTGGCTTGTTGCTTGTTTGCTTGTTGTTGCTTTTGTTGATTGGTAAGACCTGGTTGTTTGATTATGGCTGTTGTTGTTGCTTGGTAAGACCTGGTTGTTTGATTGTTGCTGTTGTTGTTGCTTGGTAAGACCTGGTTGTTTGATTGTTGTTGTTTGTGCTGGAAGACCTGGTTGTTTGATTGTTGCTGTTGTTGTTGCTTGGTAAGTTTGCTTGATTTTGCTGTTGTTGTCGTTTTTTTTGATGGCTGGTTGCTGTAAGACCTGGTTTTTGATTGTTGCTGTTGTTGTTGATTGGTAAGACCTGGTTGTTTGATTGTTGCTGTTGTTGTTGCTGGTAAGACCTGGTTGTTTGATTGTTGCTGTTGTTGTTGCTGGTAAGACCTGGTTGTTTGATTGTTGCTGTTGTTGTTGCTTGGTAAGACCTGGTTGTTTGATTGTTGCTGTTGTTGTTGCTTGGTAAGACCTGGTTGTTTGATTGTTGCTGTTGTTGTTGCTGGGTAAGACCTGGTTGTTTGATTGTTGCTGTTGTTGTTGTTGTCTTGTTGATGTTGCTGTTGTTGTTGCTGTAGCCTGGTTGTTTGATTTGCGTTGTTGTTGCTGTTGGTTTTTTGTTGTTGCTGTTTTGTTGCTTGGTTGTTTGTTGTTTGCGTTTGTTGCTGTTGCGTTGCTTGTTGTTGTTTTGCTGCTGTGTGTGTTTTGTTGTTGTTCTTGCAAATCCTGCAGATGTTCTGCTTGATGGGTGATGAGTGTTTGTTGTTACGGGGGCGGGCCTGTCTTTGTTATGGTGGGGGCCTGCTGCTGTCTGCTTGTTGGTTGGCCCTGGCTGTTTTTTGTTGACTTGTTATTTGTACATTGCATGTCTTTCCTGTTTTTGTTTGTTGATGTTTCCCTTGTTGCTGGGGGTTGTTGGGAGAATTCTATTGTTTTGTTGTTGTTGTGTTTTGCTTGTTGTTGGGGGTTTGTGTTGATGCTTTGCTTGTTGTTTTGTTTTTGTTTTGTTTTGTTGCTCCCTGCTACTGCTGTTTCTCGTTTTTGTTGGCGGGCTTACTTTGTTGTTGTTGTTGTTGTTTTGTTGTTGCTGCTGCTGTGTTTTTTTGGGCTGTTGTTTTGGTGGTGGTTGCTGTTGTTGTTGTGTGTTGTTTTGTTGTTTTTTTTGTTGTTTGCTGCTGTTGTTGTTTGTTGTTTTGTTGTTGGCTGGCTGTTGTTGTTTTTTAGTTGCTGTTGTTATTGTTGTTGGCTGTTTTTTTGTTTTTGCTGTTGTTGTTTATTTTTGGGTTTTTGCTGCTGTTGTTGTTTGCAGCTGCTGTTGTTGTTTTGTTTTTTTGTTTTTGGGGCTGCTGTTGTTGTTTTTGGGCTGCTGTTTTTGGGCTGTTGGGGGCTGTTGTTGCTGCTGTTGATATTTAGTTGCTGTTGTTGTTGTTGTTGCTGTTGTTGCCGCTGTTGTTCCTGTGGTTGTTGTTGCTGTTGCTGCTGTTGTTGTTGCTGTTATTGTTTAGTTGCTGCTGTTGTTGTTGTTGTTGCTGCTGCTGCTTTTTTGTTGTTGTTGTTGTTGTTGTTGTTGTTGCTGCTGCTGTTGTTCTTGTTGTTGCTGCTGCTGTTGTTCTTGTTGTTTTGTTGCTGCTGTTGTTCTTGTTGCTGTTGTCGTTGCTGTTGTTGTTGCAGCTGTTGCTGTTGTTGTTGTAATATTTATTCGTGGTTGTTGCTACATATTCTTGTTCTCTCGTTCTACTCCAGTAGTTCTGGTGTGCTCCGCTACGGTTGACTGGACAGTCGTCTATATCGTGATTTGACAAACTTTCTGTTTCACCCGCATCATTCATGACCTTCTGGGTTCACTGGTCGCTAGTGTGTCAAAAGCTTAATCTGAAACAAAGCAGAAAAGGCGTTCTGTTGAACCTTTTGTGTGTTTTGACGCAGATTATGTCACAGTGTGAAACACAACTAGGCCCACAGCGCTTGCGCAGAAGAAACACACAAGGGAGTTAATTAGCGCTCGAAATGCGTCACACAAACACAGCAACAAAGATCTGAGTCACCTACGGTAACTCTCACCTGGCATGCGTGTAAATACAAGGTACATAAACTCCACCAGAGGTACATCCTCGAGGTCTTTGTTGTTGTGCTTGTGTGACGTCTTTGGAGCGCTGATTAACTCCCTTGTATGACGGTTCTGTGTCTGCTGTCAAGTAAGTATGAACTTCTCCAGTTTCCCTTCTATGAACTGGTATTGTTTTTCTTGTGGCTACGGTTGTCGTTGTCACAGATGTCACTGTCGTTGTCGTGAATGTTGTTGTCGCCGTTCTTCTTATTTTAGACAGATCAAGTGGAAAGAAAACGATATTCAGTTGGAAAGAAAAAATCGGTCACTGGCAGGTGTTTCACTGATTTTGCTCACAGGTCACTAACGCACGGTGGCTGGTTCTTCATTATCCCATATATGCCACACACACACACCCCCCACCACCCCGCCCCTCCCTCCCCCCACCTCCCCCCACCTCCCCCACCCCACCCCCTTTTTTTTTTTAAAGTGAAAATTCTATGCTTGCCTAGGTTTTGGTATGTTATGAGCATGTTTGACAGTCGTTTGGAATAAAACTTAGAAAATAGTGATTTAGAGGATCAAATTACCGCGTCCCATAAATGGGATGGTAGGCACGAGAGGGTAGGTGGGTTTTTTTCCGGTTTTTGTGACAGTGCAAAAGAACACGAAAATGAAGACTGTTCTGAAGTTTTATTGAAACAAATTACATCGTTTGTGAATCTGCTACTTTATCAGAAATCGGACTATTACTACTTTGAACTAAATCAGACTTGCTTACTAGCATGCAACCGAGACTCTGTTGAATGATGGAACAGTTTTGTTTGTTTCTTTGTTGTTCTTGTTGTTCAGACTGGAACCAGTCAGTGTCTATGGCCAGTCTGACTTCAGGAGAGTGGTTCAGCAAAGCTGATTACAGGAAGTGTCAAAGTCCAAGGTTGCTCTTGCCGTCTTCTGCATCTCCTTCACAGCTTTCCCTGGACAGTCTCCGAGACGATTCAGTCGGACTGTGCCTGCACATGCAATGTTCTTTTCAGTCATCCGACCGGACATCCTAAAAAATCAACAGCTTGTTGATTTCAAGGAAATTTAGCGATCCTTCTGTTCATTAGTGAGGTCCACGTGACTCCATCATCTCCTGTTTTGTGTCACTGAGGCAGCTTGCTTTGGAGGTGGTGTTCCACATGTAGCAGGAAGCTTTCTTTTTCTCTTAGTCAGCGATGCTTTGGATGTAGAAGGAACTGGAGATGGAGTTTGCAAGATGTTTGAAGACCCTTCTGAAACTTCATTTTCGTTACTGTCGGCAAGTGTCGTCACAGTAGCAGACGCGGCAGGAGCAGCAGAGGGCAAACTCTGGAGAGAAAATGGAATAGAATATGTGTAAAAAAACACTCCCCTTTGGTGCCCACCGTCCCATTTTTGGGACAACGGTTCAAACACCCACTGACACAAGCAGGCTAATTTTCTGAACAATCCCAGAAGAAGAAAAAGTATTCAGACGACATCAGTATCTCCATTTTTTGTTCTTAGTCTGATACAAAAAGATGAATGACCCAAAAATTATTGACTTACCTTTTTGTTGCTTTCCATTTTCCATGGCGTTAAAAAGGTTGTCACGAATCCTTGCAGATGGCAGCCCCCTTTGTTGCTGAGAAGGGAGAGTCCATTCAAAAATCAAATCGTGGAATAGAATTGACGTTTCTGGAACTGCCTGCTGCGAGTTAGCGCAATCTATATAGTGCTTAGTTGAATTGTTATCATCACAAAAACAGTGCGTCCCAAAAAATGGGAAACGAGCATAATTATTTTAAGATAGAGTCTACCGGTCCGGATTCAACGTATTGCTGGCTGAAACTCAGACTCCAAATTGAAACGAACAGCTGTGGATTTAATGCATTTCTACTGCCTCCTTGTACCTTGAGGTGTGAAATTTTCATCAGTATTAAATCTTCGGCGGCGTTAACTCGTATTGTGATTTTCCATAATTCGCTTGCGACATATGGTCCAGGGCATTACCGTAGCCCCATACCAGCCCGATAACACTTTTTTTTTTAAATTTCTTTTTCTTTTCTTTTTTTTCTTTTTTTTATATTTTTTTTTTTTTCTTTTTCTTCTTTTTTCAATGTCTTTTTTTTTCTTTTTTTTTCTTTTTTTTCTTTTCTTTTTTTTCTTTTTTCATTTTTTCATTTTTTTTTCATTTTTTCTTTTCTTTTTAAAAAAATTTTTTTCTTCTTTTTTTTCTTTTCTTTTGTTCTCTTTTTCTTTTTTCTTCTCCCTCTTTATTTTGTCTTCTCCTCACATGTCACAGAAACTGATAATCTTCGTGGCTGTGAGTAAATGTTGACAGCATAAAAAAAAAAAAATGAAACAAATGAAAACCACACGATCTCTCTCTCTCTCTCTCTCTCTCTCTCTCTCTCTCTCTCTCTCTCTCGTCTCTCTCTCTCTCCTCTCTCTCTCTCATCTCTCTCCCTCTCTCCTCTCCCACCCTCTCTCCCTTTCTCCCCCCCCCCCCCCCTTCCCTCTCCCCCCCTCTCCTCCCCCTCTTCTCCCTTCTTCCCCCCCCCCCCCCCCACTCGTTCTCTTTGTCTTTTTTCTTTGATTTTCTTGCTCCATTTTCCTTGTAACCAGAATCAGAATATTTATTGTCCCAGTACAAGTTTTCACGGAAATTTTTCTTGCGGTGCACACTTAAACAACAGATAAACGTTGTCTTGTTTTTGTTTAGTTTTTACAGCTTGTTCGGTGCTTGGAAGATTGTTGGCATTATAATTATTGGTTGTTGTTTTTTGCTTGATAAAGGGGATTTCCCCGAAATTTTGCATACTGGTGTCCGTGTTAAAATAAAAAATAATTTGAACCTTTTTGTGTTTGGATCTTGTTTTAGAACGCTAGCAGTCATTCTGTTTCAGATTTATTAAAAAATTTAAATAAGATTTTTGTGTTTGAGTCCCCTGTGTGTGTGTATGTGTGTGTGTGTATGTGTGTGTATGTGTGTGTGCGTGTGCGTGTGCGTGTGTGTGTGTGTGTGTGTGTGTGTGTGTGGGGCGTGCGTGCGTGCGTGCGGGGCGTGCGTGTGCGTGCGTGCGTGCGTGTGCGTGCGTGCGTGCGTGCGTGTGTGTGTGTGTTGTGTGTGTGTGTGTGTTTGTGGTGTTTTTATCTGTATACGCAAATATTTTTATTTGGGGGGGGGGGGGGGGGGGGGGGGCGAGGTGGGGGGGGGAGGGGGGGGGGGGGGCGGCGAAGGGGGAAGGGTAGCGAATTGTTGCCGGATTTCTTTTTTTTTTTTTTTTTTTTTTTAATGCGACATTCAACAACAGGACTTTATGGAAGACGAGAAATTTAAAACGAAACAAAACATTATTATCAGCAGAAGAAGAAAGAGTAAGTAACTTGGGTTTTTACGCCCAGTCAACCATGACGGTTATATCAGGGCGAAGAACACGACGACGACGACGACGACGACGACGACGAAGAAGAAGAAGAAGAAGAAGAAGAAGAAGAAGAAGAAGAAAAGAAAGAAAAAAAGGAGAAAAAAAAAGAAGATGAACAGCAACAACAACAACAACAACAACAACAACAACAACAACAACAACGACAACAATAACAACAACAACGACAACAATAACAAACAACAAAAACGGCAACAATGAGGAAGAAGAACCCAGTTTACAAAGCTGTCAAAGGTTTAGGGTTTCGGCGCCACCCACTGAGCCGTCGTGGCTGCAAGGGACGCCATTTGAGGAATTTGAAAACTGTGACTGCAATTGACCTTTGTGAGATGTGTGGCCTGGGTCAGCCTACTAAAAACCCGATACCGGTTCGCTTCTGAGCATGCGCACCTGCAGGGAGTGAACTCTCACCTCAGTTTCATACCTGTCGTCTTACTTGCATCCCCTGAGTACACAACATCTTTACTGTGGCCCCCAAACGAATAGGCACGTGGACATAATAATTATAATAGTAATAATAATGAGGATGAGAATGAGGATAATAATCATAATAATGGACATTTCTGAAAGGGGAAAAATCGGTTTAGAGGGAAACTAACCCCTAAAAAACAAAACACACACACACACACACCCACAACACACACAAAAAAAACAAAAACACAAACACACAAAAAAACACACACAACACACACACACAACAAAACACAACACACACAAAAACCCAAAAAACACAACACACACACAACACACCACACAAAACACACACACGGCAACACACACCACAAAACACACACACACACACACGCAAAACACACAAATACACACACCACCAAACCACAAAAAACACCCCAAAAAAACACACACACACACAAAACACACACACACACAAACACAAACACAAACAAAAAAAAACAAACAAACAAACGAACAAACATTGAACAGACTGATAGTGAGAAAGTTCTGTTACTCTTGCGCCGTGAAAATGAAAGCCCCACCAACCGTGCTGTATAGACAGGCGTCTGAGCAAGACGGAGCATGACGGTATAGTCAACATTATGATCATGCAGTAGTTCGATCTCACTTCAGCCCAAGGCGAAGAGTCTGAAGATTGTTCTCCAGCTTAATCGCCCTGATATCACCGCACGGGTTGACTGGGCCTAAAACAC
>JABMCL010003595.1:325000-327500 GCA_018857735.1 Alviniconcha marisindica | reverse complement strand
GACCGTGATGTCCACACCAGCTCTGTGGAATTCGACACAAACCTGACGAAAGAATGACTGCTAGCGTTCTAAAACAGAGCTCAGGAGCTGTGTGAAAGTCGAGGTGGCCGTCCTGGGCTTCCGTCCTTAATAAGCCTACGGTTTCTGTGGACGTAAAGCAGCACTTCAAGCAATTCTAAAACAAGACCCAAACACGTAAAAGATTCAAAAGAACGCTATTTATTAGGACAAAATGCAACACGAGAATTTTCGGGGTAGCCCCCATTATCAATAAATCTATCAATCTATGAAACGACACTTATTAAACAACGGGTAAACGGTGAAAAATGATATGTAGGACTAGGACACGTATCTGATTTTGATTGTCTTATGCTGTTTTCGTGTCCAGAAAGCAGAGATAAGTGTACAGTTCTAACTGTTAAGTGTCTAATTACAAACGTGTTGAACTATTGGAGCAGTGGGCGTGTCCTGGCGACTGGTTAATTAAGGCAGACTGACCTTCAGCTCTATAGACGAGGGAGCTAAAGTTTGTTAAGCCCGTTCTTAACTGGGCGAACATTTGCTTCCCGAACAAAGTTCGGAGTATTCGTCGGACCTAGCTGGTTCTTAACTGGGCGAACTTTTGCTTCGCGAACCTAGTTCGGAGTATCCTTCGAACTGCGACGAAACTATATTCGGGGTCCAAGAAGCTTGCTCAACATGTTCTGGGGATATTCACCCAGTTTCGGCGAACATTGCCTCTGATTGGTTGAGAACAAAGAGCTCTCCTGTAGATGAAGAAGAAAGGGGGAAAATGGATGACGGTGTCGATACTTCGATCGCTTCGGAGGGAACTGACCTATTTGTTGACTTGTGGGAGTTTCAGCCTTGTCTCTGAGAACCAAAATGATAAAGTAGTTATAGTAGTTATAGTAGTTAGTTGAATTACCCTGTGAGGGATGATTAAAATATATTGACTTGACTTGACTTGACTTTAGTAGTAGTTATAGTAGTTATAGTAGTTAGTTGAATTACCCTGTGAGGGATGATTAAAATATATTGACTTGACTACTTGACTTTAGTAGAGTATAGTAGTTAGTTGAATTACCCTGTGAGGGATGATTAAAATATATGACTTATTGACTTGACTTTAGTAGTAGTTATAGTAGTTATAGTAGTTAGTTGAATTACCCCTGTGAGGGATGATTAAAATATATTGACTTGACTTGACTTGACTTTAGCTAGTAGTTATAGATTATAGTAGTTAGTTGAATTACCCTGTGAGGGATGATTAAAATATATTGACTTGACTTGACTTGACTTTAGTAGTAGTTATAGTAGTTATAGTAGTTAGTTGAATTACCCTGTGAGGGATGATTAAAATATATTGACTTGACTTGACTTTAGCCTACACTTTGGAGTCATGCTGTCTGCTGCGCTTCTGCCGGCGCAAGTTTGGGCCGAAGCTTGCATCTCATTATAAGCCAGTTGAGAACGAAGCATATAGTTCGTCGAACTGTCCGGACCATGTTGGGCGAACAAAATCTTGGCCCAGTTAAGAACGGGCTGTACTTGATTCCCGAAACGCGCAGAACAAACCTGCTCTCAGTCGTAGCCTTGGTGTTGCGTCATACGGCAAATAAGATCGAAATTACATCACATAGCTGGATCTTTCAACGCCAGGCTTCCTAATTATACACGTGTCGAAGTATTGGAGTAGTGGGCGTGTCCTGGCGACTGGCCAATTAAGCCAGACTGACCTTCAGTTCGACGGACAAAGGAGCGGGGTTGGGGGAGAGGGTGGGTGTGGGGGGGAGGGGGGCGGGGAAGGGAGAAGAGAGAGAGCGAGAGAAAGACATGGACAGAGACAAAGAGACAGAGAGGGACAGAGGCAGACAGACAGACCGACAGACACAGACAGACAGACACAGACAGGGAGATGAAGTTTGTTAGGCCGTGTTTGCATGACGGTGATGTGGGGCCTAATGTTCTCACAAGTCGCAGTTAAGCTTTGGGTCCGATCGCATCTCTTAAGATGGAACTGACCCCTTTATAGATGACACGGTTTCTAAGCTATGATCCAGTTAAGGTCAAAAGCTTAAGTACGTCATGCATTATTTAAAGTGAAAAGCGCTTTATTGGCTTACGTACGGTACTCATTAATTAATCTCAAGTTTGATTGTTCTCCTTAATTGGGACGTGATATATAGCTTAGCACTTAGGCGTGGTCAGACGTGAGTAGTTGTTCAACCAGAGTCTTTTTTTGGTTTTTGTCTTTCTCTTATTTGTCGTTGTTGACCTGTGTGTGCGTGCGTGTGTGTGTGTGTGTGTGTGTGTGTGTGTGTGTGTGTGTGTGTGTGTGTGTGTGTGTGTGTGTGTGTGTGTTGTGTGTGTGTGTGTGTGTGTGTGTGTGTGTGTGTGTGTGTGTGTGTGTGTGTGTGTGAGTGTGCGTGCGTGTGTGTTGTTGTGTGTGTGTGTGTGTGTGTGTGTGTTGTGTGTGTGTGTTTGTGTGTGTGTGTGT
>JABMCL010003595.1:307500-312500 GCA_018857735.1 Alviniconcha marisindica | reverse complement strand
CAGACGGTCTAGCGATGACACAACGGTGACAGCAGACGGTCTATCGATGGCACAACGATGGCAGCAGACGGTCTAGCGATGACACAACGATGACAGCAGACGGTCTAGCGATGACACAACGATGACAGCAGACGGTCTAGCGATGACACAACGGTGACAGCAGGCGGTCTAGCGATGACGCAGCGGTGACAGCAGACGGTCTAGCGATGACAGCAGACGGTCTAGCGATGACACAACGATGACAGCAGACGGTCTATCGATGGCACAACGATGACAGCAGACGGTCTATCGATGACACAACGATGACAGCAGACGGTCTATCGATGACACAACGATGACAGCAGACGGTCTAGCGATGACAGCAGACGGTGCGCAGTACCGGACCGGGCAACAGCAGGAAAGGCGTGTGAATAATTTAGCGACGACAATTCACCGAGCCTGCTGCAGCCACGTTCCCATGGGCACACGATGCATCCGTCGTCCCCCCCCCACCCACTACCCCCACCCCACCCCCACCCCCCCTCCCCACCCCCACCCTCCACTCACGTCCAGCCCCAACTCCCTCCCTGGCAGCTCCCAGATGTAGCCTATAAGCCTGAGGCGGAGTGGGGGGAGGGGCGAGTGGGGGGGGGGGGGGGGGGGGTAGGGTGGTGGTGAGGGTTCTGTACAGCAAACAGCAAACAGCTGTGTACACAGGTATCTAAACGGAGAATTCACACGCTGGGTACGCATGTATCTAAACGGGTAATTCACACGTTGGGTACACCTGTATCTAAACGGGTAATTCACACGCTGGGTACACATGTATCTAAACGGAGAATACAGCTTCGTACACATGTTTCTAAACGGAGAATTCACACGCTGGGTACGCATGTATCTAAACGGGTAATTCACACGTTGGGTACACATGTATCTAAACGGGTAAGTCACAAGCTGGGTACACGTGTACCTATACTGAGAATTCACAGACTGCGTACACATGTACCTAAACGGAGAATTGACAGAATGCGTACATATGTATCTAAACGGAGAATTCACACGCTGGGTACACATGTATCTAAACGGAGAATACAGCTTCGTACACATATTTCTAAACGGAGAATTCACACAGTGCGTACACGTGTATCTAAATGGATAATTCACACTAATCACAGACTGCGTACGTAGAATTCACACACTGCGTACACATGTATCACACACTGCGTACACATATATCTAAACAGAATTCACAGACTGCATACACATGTACCTAAACGGAGAATTCACACACTGCGTACACATGTATCACACACTGCGTACACATATATCTAAACACAGAATTCACAGACTGCATACACATGTGCCTAAACGGAGAATTCACAGAATGTGTACACATGCATCTAAACGAAGAATTCACAGACTGCTTACACATGTTTCTGAACGGAGAATTCACAGACTGCATACTCGTGTTTATAAACGGAGAATTCACACACTGCATACACATCGTACCTAAACGGAGAATTCACACACTGCTACACATGTACCTAAACGGAGAATTCACACACTGCATACACATGTACCTAAACGGAGAATTCACACACTGCATACACATGTACCTAAACGGAGAATTTACACACTGCGTACACATGTACCTAAACGGAGAATTCACACACTGCTTACACATGTACCTAAACGGAGAATTCACACACTGCATACACATGTACCTAAACGGAGAATTCACACACTGCATACACATGTACCTAAACGGAGAATTCACACACTGCATACACATGTACCTAAACGGAGAATTCACACACTGCATACACATGTACCTAAACGGAGAATTCACACACTGCATACCCATGTACCTAAACGGAGAATTCACACACTGCATACGCATGTACCTAAACGGAGAATTTACACACTACATACACATGTACCTAAACGGAGAATTCACACACTGCATACACATGTACCTAAACGGAGAATTCACACACTGCATACACATGTACCTAAACGGAGAATTCACACACTGCTTACACATGTACCTAAACGGATAATTCACACACTGCATACCCATGTACCTAAACGGAGAATTCACACGCTGCATACGCATGTACCTAAACGGAGAATTCTCACACTGCATACACATGTACCTAAACGGAGAATTCACACACTGCATACACACGTACCTAAACGGAGAATTCACAACTGCATACACATGTACCTAAACGGAGAATTCACACACTACATACACATGTACCTAAACGGAGAATTCACACACTGCATACACATGTACCTAAACGGAGAATTCACACACTGCATACACATGTACCTAAACGGAGAATTCACAACTGCATACACATGTACCTAAACGGAGAATTCACACACTGCATACTCATGTACCTAAACGGAGAATTCACACACTGCATACACATGTACCTAAACGGAGAATTCACACACTGCATACACATGTACCAAAACGGAGAATTCACACACTGCATACACATGTACCTAAACGGAGAATTCACACACTGCATACACATGTACCTAAACGGAGAATTCACACACTGCATACACATGTACCTAAACGGAGAATTCACACACTGCATACACATGTACCTAAACGGAGAATTCACACACTGCATACACATGTACCTAAACGGAGAATTCACAGACTGTTTACACATGTTTCTGAACGGAGAATGTACAGTCTGTTCACGTGCCGTACTTGTGAGTTGTCTCGATGGAAGGTTGCTGCTGACCGTAACACTGACCCTAACCCGAGATAGCTCAGTTGGTAACACGTGGGACCGAAAAGCCAAACGTGCTAATGATGCGGGTTCGATTCCCCAGTGCGGCACGTTATTGTGTGTTTGTGTGTGTGTGTGTGTGTGTGTGTGTGTGTGTGTGTGTGTTGTGTGGGGTGCGTGGTATGTTTGCTTGTTTTTTTGTTTTTTGTTTTGTTTTTTAACCTGTTAGCTTCGCTCTCTCTCTCTCTCTCTCTCTCTCTCTCTCTCTCTCTCTCTCTCTCTCTCTCTCTCTCTCTCTCTCTCCTCTCCCTCTCTCTCTCTCCCTTACTCCCTCTCTCTCCCCCCCCTCTCTCTCTCTCTCTGGAGGGGGAAGAAGGGAGGGGGTGTTACCCCAATCCTGTGGCGTATGACGAAGACCTGAATTCCCTTAAGGCGAAAATGGTTGAGTGGTTGCAGACAAATGTGTTTGAATGGAGAAAACAAAAACGGAATTATTGTATCACTATATCTCTTCTTTGATTTTGTTTCTGATTTTAATTTTGATTGGAAACGCGTCATGGAAAAGCATGCGAATCAACTAAATTAATAGCATGTTCATCGTGAATCGATCGACTTACTGCAGAGATTGTCCGTGGACATTTAAAAACAAAACAAACAAAAACCCACTAGTGATGGACGGTTCGCCCGTAACGGGATTTGTTGGCTGTAGAAGATGCATAAATAAATTAGGTGTTCGAAAGTGCAGTCAAGAAAATGTATAGCAAGTGCGTGTCTGAGTTCCCATAAAAGCTGTGCAACCCCATCCCTTGTCCCTTCCCTAGGCGATAGTCCGGTAAGCAGAAGGACATCGGTTCGAATCCGCTTCGGCTCTCCACTCCCTTCAAAAGTTGTGGTCTGAGGACACTGTCGTTTTGATTTTGCCCTCACAAATAATGAAACGTTAAAAAAAAAGATGGCTCTCGTCGCTGTGATGCGCTGCTGTCATCGCTGCCCATCTGAATGCAGGAGTCCTTCTGGTGGTGACAGTGTGTAGCGTTACAGACACAGTCTCCCTCTTCCTCCACCTCCTGGGATCTCGGTCCCACGCCAGTACCGCTTCGGAGACGGCTCGGCGTTAAACCAGTTAGTGAAGCTCCTGATCCTTAGCCTCGGACAACTTCCATTCGCTATAGGCATTGCACCTTAATAACTGTTCGTGCGTTTGTCCATTGTACCGTAACCCCTTCACTGCCATGATGTCACTTGAAAACGACCATTAAAAGTGCGAAATTCGAAACACTTTGGCCTTTTTTTTTTTTCTTTTTCTTTTTCTGTTTCTGTTTCGCGCTGGCATGTGAAAGGATTGTGTAGGTGTGATACAGAGCCAAAACATAGACTGTTTACAAAGGATTTTGTAGGTGTGATACAGAGCCAAAACATAGACTGTTTACAAAGGATTGTGTAGGTGTGATACAGAGCCAAAACATAGACTGTTTACAAAGGATTGTGTAGGTGTGATACAGAGCCAAACGACTGTTTCAAAGGATTTTGTAGGTGTGATACAGAGCCAAAACATAGACTGTTTACAAAGGATTTTGTAGGTGTGATACAGAGCCAAAACATAGACTGTTTACAAAGGATTGTGTAGGTGTGATACAGAGCCAAAACATAGACTGTTTACAAAGGATTGTGTAGGTGTGATACAGAGCCAAAACATAGACTGTTTACAAAGGATTGTGTAGGTGTGATACAGAGCCAAAACATAGACTGTTTACAAAGGATTGTGTAGGTGTGATACAGAGCCAAAACATAGACTGTTTACAAAGGATTGTGTAGGTGTGATACAGAGCCAAAACATAGACTGTTTACAAAGGATTGTGTAGGTGTGATACAGAGCCAAAACATAGACTGTTTACAAAAAAAAAAAAGGGCTGTTTACAAAGGTTTGTAGGTGTGATACAGAGCCAAAACATACACTGTTTACAAAGGATTTTGTAGGTGTGATACAGAGCCAAAACATAACTGTTTACAAAGGATTTTGTAGGTGTGATACAGAGCCAAAACATAGACTGTTTACAAAAAAAAAAAAGGGGTTTTTTGTAGGTGTGATACAGAGCCAAAACATACACTGTTTACAAAGGATTGTGTAGGTGTGATACAGAGCCAAAACATACACTGTTTACAAAAAAAGGAAAAAATTTTTTGTGTAGGTGTGATACAGAGCCAAAACATAGACTGTTTACAAAGGATTGTGTAGGTGTGATACAGAGCCAAAACATAGACTGTTTA
>JABMCL010003595.1:292500-295000 GCA_018857735.1 Alviniconcha marisindica | reverse complement strand
CCTTAATTTTTAGCTTTGTTTTGACTTTAGTTAGATGCTGGACTGTTGAAACTATTCTCAGGAATGCTCTGCTCTTTTGACGCCTTCACTGCTATGATTTTCTTTGAAAACGACCAGTGAAAGTGCAAAATGTGAAACCGTTAACTGTTTCTGTCTTATTTTTCGCACTGTCATAATAATAATATACATTTATCATGCGCTCATCAACGCTCTGAGCGCTCACATGATGCATATTAACCTAAATATGATATTCTATACACATGTAGAGCATAGTCCTACCAAAACAATTTACATAAAGTATTATACAAAAAAATACACACAAAAACGCACTACACACACACACACACACACACACACACACACACACACACACACACACACACACACACACACACACACACACACAAACAATGACTGTAGCAGAAACTGGGTACTGGTATTAGTTAGGATGGAAATACTGGGAGAAAGGAGTTTTGTCGAAGCGCATAGCATTGGAAGTAGATGTCATAGGACCGGAAAATATACTGAATGGCAGGCGTGTCCGTGCATCTTTCAGCCAGGAACCTTTACAGACTGCGGCAGTGAAGGGGTTAAGTCTTAGGCTAGACCATGCAATATTGACATCGCATTTCCCTTGCGCGAGCTAAGCACCATTTTTATCGATTAAATGGATGCTCCCCTGGTGTTGTTACGGCCGTATCAGCCGGACGTGAATACTGCACAGGGAAGTGCTCGTAAAAACCCCATACCACTCTTTTGCAACCGGAGATCCTACACTATTGGAAGCGGTGATAGTTCGGTGGTTAGAGCGCCGGCCTCGTGATCCAATGGTCTGGGGTTCGAGTCCAGGCAGGAGCGGCGGATAGAATTTCCTTTTGCAGGGTCAACTTTCTGTGCTGACTCTTGTTTCGGTATTTGTTCCACCCCCGTGTTACCGCAGTAGCACTCAAAAGATCCAGGTCATTTTGGTGCGTGGGGTTTTGGATGGATCAGGGTCATGATTAGAGTAAGACAGGGTCATAGTGGCCGGCAGCGTTAATTAATTAATTTGTTGTGGATAATTCTTATAATTGCTTTTATTAGGACAGTAACTTTTAAGAGGGGGTCCTCTGGAAGTGGTAATTTTATGTGATATGCACAGCTTGATGCCAGTGGGAATTTTCATGTCTTTATCTATGAATGACTTTTTACCTGGATGTTTATTTGCTGTCTTTGTAATTTAATGATTTTTTCTGCCTTTTTTTCCTTTTTTCTTGTTTCTTTTTCTTTCTCTGTTTCTTCTTCTTCTTCTTCTTTTCTTCTTCTCTTTTTTCTTCTTCTTTTTTTTTTTTTTTTTTTTGCTGTCCAGGCTATGGCGACTAGTCTTGTTTGGGGACCGCTCCTTCCTGAGGTGTATAATTGATGTGTGGACCGCTGCCAGCAATTTGCAGGTAGTATTTCCGTACGGAAAGAGCGTGACTAACGGGCCCCGTTTGCAGGAACCCATTGTTACGGAGGCTCCCTTGGTTTGTTTATTCAGTAGGATACCGACTTCAGTCATTTGCACGAGGCTGCTTTCTTTTGTGCTTGAGTATAATTATAGAAACCGGCTCTGGGTTGATGGCTGTCGACAGGGGTGGGTGGGGTGGGGTGGGGGGTGGGAGCAGGGGAAAGAGGTACAGGGGCGGTGGGGGGGGGGTGGGGGCTGTGGGTGTGTGGTGGGGGTGTGGTGTGTGTGGGTGTGTTGTGTGTGTGTGTGTGTGTGTGTGTGTGTGTGTGTGTGTGAGTGTGGAACGGATACCGAAATAAGAGTCAGCACAGGAAGTTGACCCTGGAGAAGAAAATTCTCCATCCGCTCCTGCAGGGACTCGAACCCGGGACCTTTCAATCACGAGTCCGAGGCCCTAACCAGTGACCTATCCCCGCTGCCCATGTGCGTGCGTTACATACATGTATTTTGAGCGGAAATGTCGACAGGCTGGTGTTGTTGAAGAGCACGTGTCTCCAGCACAACATCAAACAAAACAAAACAAGCAACGGACAACGACTACGACGACAATATCTGGCACAGCGGGAAGAGCCAGGAAAATGGCTTGTCTGTAGCGCATCAAACAAAACAAGCAGTGGACAACGACTACGGCGACAATATCTGGCACAGCAGAAAGGCCCAGTAAAAATTGCTTCACTTTAGCACAACATCCAACAAAACAAGCAGTGGACAACGACAGCGGCCACAACATCAAACAAAACAAGCAGTGGACAACGACAGCGGTGACAATATCTGGCCCAGCAGAATGGCCCAGTAAAAACTGTTTCTCTTTAGCACAACATCAAACAAAACAAGCAGTGGACAACGGCAGCGGCCACAACATCAAACAAAACAAGAAACGGACAACGACTACGACGAGAATACCTGGGTCAGCGGGAAGGCCCAGAAAAATGGCTTGTTTTTAGCACAATATCAAACAAAGCAAGCAATGGACAGCGACTACGACGACAATATCTGGCAGAGCGGGGAGGC
>JABMCL010003595.1:287500-290000 GCA_018857735.1 Alviniconcha marisindica | reverse complement strand
GGGTTTTCTTTGGATTGATGACCATAGAATTATTGTCGCACAACATGAGACCTGGTCTAAGCTTTCCTGTAAGATGTGTTCTACCTGCATATCTTCTCCGGATGCGTGGAGTGTTGTGTCATCTGCTAACATGTCGCAAGCAACAGAAATATTCGTTACATGCAATGGTAGGTCAATGATGAAAATACTAAACAGAATAGGCCCTAGGACAGATCCTTGTGGTATCCCAAACTTTACAGAGCTTTCAGAAGAATATGAGCCATGGAGGAAAACACTTTGCGTTCTGCCTTCAAGATACGATTTGAAAAACGGTAGAGAACTTGAATTCTGAAGGTAGCATCCAAGCTTGTACATCATGATATTGTGATCCACAAGGTCAAAGGCCTTTTTTAGGTCTAGGAATATCACGCCTGACACCTCAGATCTGTTCATCGCTGTCAGCCAAGAATGTGTAAGCCGGACTAAGGCGGTATTGCAAGAGTGTTTACATCGAAAACCAGACTGGAAGGGGTGAATGAGTAGGTGTTTTTCCAAATAATCATTTAACTGCACATGCACATGCTTTTCGAGGAGTTTGGACAGGACAGATAACAGTGATATTGGTCTGTAGTCAGTCAAATTTGTCTTGTCGCGAGTTTTTGACAATGGGATCACTTTTGCTTTCTTAAACTCAGATGGATAATGTTTTTTTTCTCGATGCATAGATTAAAAATGTAAGTAAGCGAGTCTATTATGTAAGGAAGTGATAATTTAAGTAAATGGTTACTAATACCATCGGGTCCAGACGACTTTTTTTAAATCCAGTTTGGATATATATTTACCGAGTTCTGGAATGGAAATATATGGGATGACAAATGGTTCCTGCCCTCGTGTTTTTCGCTCACAAAATTCATGTAGAATATTTGAGCATTCAGAGAGAGAGAGAGAGAGAGAGAGAGAGAGAGAGAGAGTTTTGCGTACGAGTAAAGCAGGAATACGCCAGCACTTTCTGGATAAAGGTAAAAGGTGCATGCCTTCACGTCGGTCTTCATTAGGTTAATGTAAAGTTTCTTGAAGCAGCAATTGAAGCGCTTTGAACGTCGAGCTGTCGTGATCTTAAACTGGGCCGTTTTCACAACACACGTTCGAGGGCGCAATGAATTATTGAATATACATGTCGCCTGGCGTTCTGACGCTGAGGTGTCACCGTCTCTTGTGGTGCTGGATGTCCGCAGATGTAGCGATCCTACACTAGCTGACTGAGCATCATGCACGCTCTGGTGTAGATGCGATGTGGTTGATGTTGTGTGTGTGAGGTGTGCATCAAACATGCATCCCCCCCCCCCCCCTCCCCGATAAAAACTCCAAAAATTAAATTTGTATTTTGGCCATACAGACACACACGGGCACACATACATATTCACTAAAGGATACGCGTAACACACACACACACACACACACACACACACCAACACGACGCAGACGACCACGCCGCGCGCACGCCACCCACCCCACGCAACCACACACACCACACACCCAAACCCAAAACACAAACACAAACACACACACGCACACACACAAAAGACATACTAGACAATGGCTAGCCCTTTGGGGAGTTTTAATGGAATTTATTATGATAAATAGCATAATTAATGTTTGCTGTTTTTCGGATTTTTTTAAAATTTAAATTTAAAAAAAGTAAGTTTCGTTTTTTTCTCTTTTCTCTCTCTCTTTTCCTCTCTCTCCCCCTTTTTTCCTTTTTTTTTTTTTTTTTCTAGCGAAAGTTAATTGTGACTGTTAATTATTTATTTCTAGCACTAAATTTAAATTGTAACATGTTTGCGGATGATACTTACTGAATACATCTATAAAGATACAGACATGTTCAAAAGGAACTACAGAGAAGCATAAATGAAGCATCTGACTGGTGGACAATAAAGCCTTTTTTTTACATCCTGAAAAAAAAAAGTATGCTACTGGCAAAAACACCCTTTTGCCCACTTAACCCTTTAATCTTAGTCTTAAAAGACAGTCATACTGAACAGATTCATGAACACCAGCACCTAGGCGTTATTACTGATGATGAATTTAACTGGCAACCACACCATACTGGCACATGTAAAACAGTATAAAAAAAATCTGTATGTGTTGTCACAGCTCAGACACTTTTATACTCTAACCAAGTGTTTCCTGTCTTTTCCCCCCCCCCCTCCATGCATCAACTGTCTGGGACGGGTGTAGTGATATCTTTTTAACAAACTTAATTCTCTTTACAGAAAAGCTGCAAAAATTATATCTGATTTTTCTTTAAAAACCGATACAAAGCTACGGTACTTAGGACTACTTCCATTGAAACAAAAGCTTATGTTCAATGGGAGGTTTTCCCAGAAATTTGCCCCCAATCTTAAACAGCTTTTTATCTGTTCCAACACTCGCGCCACATATCGATTCATAACTCTGCCCAAACCTGAATACCTTTTTAAAACTAGCTTCTCGTTTTCAGGCGCATCCCTTTGGAATG
>JABMCL010003595.1:242500-252500 GCA_018857735.1 Alviniconcha marisindica | reverse complement strand
GGTAATCAAACCAGTTGCACTATGATAATTAATATGATTGTATTTGTTTAAGGGCGTGTATGACGAACACTTTCTTCCAACGATTAAGTGAACAACTGCTGGTGAGGTTGACAAAATAGAACAGCTCTAGAGAAATGTACTCACCTATACGACGACACATAAAGAACAATAATTAAAAACACAAGCGCTTTCGACGCATGGTCTTCGTCTGGCGTAGAAGAGAGATAGAAAATGATAAGAGAAGAAGGAAGTAAAGAAGAAGATGGACAATAAGTTGAAGAAAAACAATGTTAAAGATCTAAACGTAGATTTAAAACGACGCCATTAAAGAAGAGAGACAGAAAATAATAAAAGAAGAAGGAAGTAAAGAAGAAGATAGACAATAAGTTGAAGAAAAACAATGTTAAAGATCTAAACGTAGATTTAAAACGACGCCATTAAAGAAGAGAGACAGAAAATAATAAAAGAAGAAGGAAGTAAAGAAGAAGATAGACAAGAAGTTGAAGTAAAACAATGTTAAAGATCTAAACGTAGATTTAAAACGACGCCATTAAAGAAGAGAGATAGAAAATAATAAAAGAAGAAGGAAGTAAAGAAGAAGATAGACAAGAAGTTGAAGTAAAACAATGTTAAGGATCTAAACGTAGATTTAAAACGACGTCATTAAAATGACGTTACTTCCAACGTAGCTCCAACACGTGTGGTACAGATATCGGACTGTCTACATGAATCACTCGATACGATCGTCCTGTCAGACTCAGTTATGCCACCAGATGAGTGTCGTGACACTTGCAGGCGGTATACCACGCTCAAGCAGAGAACCCTTTACAGGAATTATACAGCCTTCTGAGAACATGCTTTGATCAAGACGGTTGGCTTTTTTGCAACAGATGGAACAGATCAAACTCATAAAAGGTTCAAAAGAACGCTATTTATCAGACATAGTTCAGGAGCTATGTGAGAGTCGAGGTGGCCGTCCTGGGCTGTCCGTCCTAGCGAGCCTTCTGGTTTCCTGTGGACGTAAAGCTATATTGAACCATGCTTCGGCATTGGTCTCACCTTGTCCCTAATATGTCAACCGACATCCGAGGACATTAAGCAACACTGCCTACCTCCCTACCTATTTATCAGGACAAAACACTACATGCGAATTTTCGGGGTAATCCCCTTGATCAAACTACAGAACGACACGTACAGAACCGTAAAAACGGTGAAATATAAGTCGTAGAATTAAGACGCTTATCTGCTTTTGGTTATGCTAGGATGTTTTCACTGTGTCCCGTGCTTGGAAGACTGTTGGCATGTGGAGGTGAACACAATACAAAATAAAAATAAAAATAAAAACAAAGTGGCATCGAAAATTTTGTTTTGGATAAATTAACCCCTTCACTGCCATGATTTCACAATTGAAAGCGACCAATAAAAATGTGAAATTTGAAATCCTTAAGCCCTTTTGTCTTCTTTTTCGCACCGGCATGTGAAAGGATTTCATCAAAACATATAGCGTTGAAAGTAGATGCGTTACAGGACCGGAAAACATACTGCTTGCAGGCGCGTCCGTGCATCTTTCTTCCCGGAAATTCTACAGGCCGGGGCAGTGAAGGGGTTAATGCCACGTTGATCGACATATCCAGCCCGCCGCACGATCCCAGTTGTAGACAGACCGGCGGACAAACAACCCTCACGTGTGGCTTGCCTACCGAAAGATCTGACGTGTTGAGAAGCTTGAGACACTACCTGCGGGCGCAAAGCCAAGGACATCACACCATCGATCGCATGGAGGAGAGAGGCGTGGAAAGAGGAAGCGCTAGACGATCTTCCTTGAAAGGACGAGAGAGGACCATCGTCAGTCAGACGAACATTGGAACTGTTTCAAAGGCAACGTTGGGGTTTGGGGAGACGTCTGAGAGAGGGGGTGGAGCGCATATGGGTTTTTCCAAGTGCATAGATACTATCTTGAACTGAACTGAACTACCACGTTGACTTTGTATTCTGTTTGCAGATGTTACGATTTTCGTTAGTGACTGTTGACGGGACTGTGTGTAGAAGATAACATGAAGTATCTCATCGGGACTCACAGATACCCCTCACCCTCTTTGAGCTTGTTGTTCAGGAGATGTGAGCACGCATCATTCGTTCCCAGTGTCAAAGAGGTGATGCGTGCAACACGGATGAGCAGGGACACCTGTTGGTCTGTTGTGCCGCCAGGTAGCTCCCTCGCCCGTTAAGAACGATGATGATGATGATGATGATGATGATGACGATGATTGTGATGATCATATCAATTTGTTAAAGTTAGACCCTGAGTATATATTCAGAAGGAGCATTTTTAAACACGATTATTGGTTGCGAGTTATAATGTTCATCTCCTCCTCCTCAATATTATGACCGTGTGTTTGTGACAAGGCAGAGTTTGTGTGTGTGTGTGTGTGTGTGTGTGTGTGTGTGTGTGTGTGTGTGTGTGTGTGTGTGTGTGTGTGTGTGTGTGTGTGTGTGTGTGTTGTGTGTGTGTGTGAGGCGTATTGTGGTGTGTGTGTGTGCGTGTGTGTGTGGTGTGTGTGTGTGTGTGTGTGTGTGTGTGTGTGTGTGTGTGCGCGCGCGCGCGCGCGCGTGCGTGCGTGCGTATTTGTGTGCGTATGTGTGCGTGTGTGTGGTGTGTGTGCGTGTGCGTGCGTGCGTGCGTGCGTGCGTATTTGTGTGCGTATGTGTGCGTGCGTGCGTGCGTGCGTATGTGTGTGTGTGTGTGTGTGTGTGTGTGTGTGTGTGTGTGTGTGTGTGTGTGTGTGTGTGTGTGTGTGTGTGTGTGTGTGTGTGTGTGTGTGTGTGTGTGTGCGCGCGCGCGCAAGACAGCATTACTGTGAACGAGACCTGCACGATCGTGGGTGAAACTGTCCGTGTATTTATTTACTTTCTTCTTCTTTTTATTTACTCATTTCCCTTCAGTATTTGTCAAAAGCAGAGAACAGAATTTCCCAGCAGTATGGCTATATTCTATCGCAGTGTATTGTTGGACTATGTTTGTCTTGACACGGCAAGTTCTTTCATTCACCCATCCCTGCAACATCTGTTCTCTCAGCTCACACTCTGCAGTGCATTGTTCGCTATGGTTCTTTCGCCAGTGTGTCTGTACTTACCGCGACAGAATAAACCAGTGTGTGTTACATTATTGTCTGCTTACTACATTTTCTACGGCCGAAACACCGACAGAAGGTTTTCTTGAACATCAAAGCAAAGAATGGTCTCTTTTCGTCGTTTCCAAGTGTCCAAATGCGTCTATCGATACTTTGCTTGCACGTAAAATGAAGCTGTAAGAAAATTGTGCGCCACATGTATTCTTAAAGTGGTATGCTAGCTACATAGCGACCTCATCCGTAAACGTATTGTCTGTGTTTGCGTGCCAATGAATAAGCGTTCTTTTGAACATTTGATGTGTTTGGATCATGTTTCAGAACTCTAGCAGTGACTCTTGTTTTAGATTTTCATCCGCAATCGTTTATACAGGGAGTTCTGAGCATGGCAGTCTTAGCAGTAACCGTTTGACCTTTTAGCAGTGAGCCTTGACATTTTAGTTTTTGTTTTTGTTTGGTTGTTAATCATACAGATTATACTAATTGCAGTGATTTGCCGCTTATGTGTTTCAGTGCTCTGCGGGTTAGAGTCGGCTTTGCAGAAGAATCTTTCCACTGCTTTACCGCCATGCGAACCGGCATCGCCCTGCTGCGGGCAACCCATTTGCAAGGATTCTGAGTCAGACTGACTGTGAGTTCATCACGACTGGTGTACGTGTATTCCAGCTGCGGGCAACCCATTTGCAAGGATTCTGAGTCAGACTGACTGTGAGTTCATCACGACTGGTGTACGTGTATTCCAGCTGCGGGCAACCCATTTGCAAGGATTCTGAGTCAGACTGACTGTGAGTTCATCACGACTGGTGTACGTGTATTCCAGCTGCGGGCAACCCATTTGCAAGGGTTTTGAGTCAGACTGTGGGTTTATCTGACTGTGAGTTTATCGCAACTGGTGCCTATCTCTACTGCGGGCAACCCATTTGCAAGGATTCTGAACCAGACTGTGAGTGTATCTGACTGTGAGTTTATCTGGCTGTGAATTTATCTGACTGTGAGTTTATTTGGCTGTGAATTTATCTGACTGTGCGTTTATTTGGCTGTGAATTTATCTGACTGTGCGTCTATTTGGCTGTGAATTTATCTGACTGTGCGTCTATTTGGCTGTGAATCTATCTGACTGTGCGTCTATTTGGCTGTGAATTTATCTGACTGTGCGTCTATTTGGCTGTGAATTTATCTGACTGTGCGTTTATCGCAACTGGTGTGTATCCCTACTGCGGGCAACCCATTTGCAGGGATTCTGAACCAGACTGACTGTGAGTTCATCACGGCTGTTCTGTGTCCCTGCTGCAGGCAAATTACCCGTTTACATGAACTGTGAACCAGACTGACTGTGAGTTTGACTGCATGGTTAATTACCATCTATCTTTCATGCTGAGTCACTTAATTCACTCGACTGCTATTCGCTAAACTTGTGCTACGCCGAGTTGTCACCAAAGAGGTACTGGCGGGGATCGAGATCCCAGCAGGTGGGGGAAGAGGGAGACTGTACCGGTCGCTACACTGTCAACGCCAGAATGACTCCTGCATTCAGATGGGCGGCGATGGGATCCGTGTTACTGTTTCGTTAAGTGTAGGGGGCAAAGTCACAAAACGGTATCAATAAACCACTTTCTTTTGAAGACAAAGGAGACCAGAAGAGGGGAATTGAACCAACACCGTCCTCTAACCAGCCTATCGACGTCTTACCGCTGGGCCCAACCGGCTCACAACTTCGCTTGTAGGTTTACTGGCTGCATAGACAGGCCGTATAGAGAGGCCTATCTCCTTGAAGCCCCGCGAAGGTGGAGTCACTATAGATCAATAGTTCTTGGTGGTAGTGCTTGAAAGACAACAGGTTTCGTGGATGGTATTTGAAGAGTACAGTGACAGTATGTGCTCAGAGAGGCAGAGAATATAATGTAGGCGTTCGCGGTCAACAGCTGTTGTTGACACCGTGACAACGGGTGTTTGAAGAGGAGGACGTGTTGGCAGGAGGGGTACAGAGAGCAGTGTGCTTCATTTAAAAAAGACACTGCGTACTCTTGAGAATACTACTGCAGAGGGGGAAAACGAACGACTGTTGGGCAGAGAAAAAGCAAGCGGTAAAAAAGAAAGAAAAAAAGGGCAGTCGCTGCAGAGACTAGTCTGTGTTTGAGCGTTAACGTGAGTCTTACCACGCTGCTTCGCGTTTAGCACGTAAACTCGCATGACTTTCAGGGAGAGCAGAAAAGGCAAACGATTAAAGAGCCGCACCAACACCAACAACCAAAGCACATCATCAACAACAAGAACAACAACAACTGTATCTTTGTACTGAGGATCGGGTGAATGCACTATTCAGATGGGATAATGCGCAGCCTGGAACAGCGCAAGGTGAAAACACACGTGTGAACACGACAGAGACGTAGAAACAAGTCTTGAACTTTACTGAGGGAGGATACATGGAAGAGAGACGAAATGGAAAAGGTACATTTTCTTGACCCCAGCTTACATCGTTTCGCTGCGTGTTCGGTCTGAACTGAAGTGAACAAAATGGAAAGATTCCGCGCGGCTGAAACGAGAGGATGCCGAAACACTTCTCGTGAAACTGGAATCAACTAGAGAGGCGAGACAAGGTCAGAGAACAGCGACACGTGTCACCGATTCCGCTCTCTGAGATGCCAGCTCTCTTTGTCAGCCAGTCATATTGTCTACACCGTCTTCTTGTGGGTTCGATCCTGTCTGATGTGAATTAGACAGTTCTGACAAGATCAGAGAATATCGGGTAGCGACGTCAGTTCTCTCTGATACCAGCTTTCTCGGTTAGTCAGTCATCATCTGTTGGTGCACATCATCACTGTTCGGTACACGGGATGGACAGTCTTCTGGTGGGTTTATTCCTGGACCTGAAAGCTCTGACAAAATCAGAGAACAGCGGGTAGCGACTTCAGTTCTCTCTGACACCAGTTCTGTCAGTTAGTCAATCGTCACACGTTGGTCTATGCACTTCATCACATGTCGGTACACGGAATGGTCGCAGTCGTCTGCTGCCTCTGTTCCAGACTGCTGTGAATTAGAAAGACAGGATCAGAGAACGGCGTTATAACCGTTAAAGTCTCTCTGAATCCAGCCCTTGCGGTCAGTCGGCGGCACCGTCCGGACACACAGAACGGACACTGCATTAATCCGCTGGTCCGGTTCCAGACTGGGTCTGTTCCAGACTGATGCAAATTAGAGAGAGACAATAAAGACAAGTCCAACAGCGAATAAGCGCGTAAGCGGCTTCCGTTGTCTCCCGACGCCATCTCTGTTTGTCAGTCGGCGTCACACTCACGGGATGGACCGCACCTTCTTCCGCACTGCCTCTTCCTGACCACGATGTCCCGGAGGTCGGACACGGACGCGCACGGCGGGTACAGGTACGAACCCGCTCGTGTCGTACCCACCCCCACCCCCACCCCGACTCCCAGGAAGAGTCTTGCGCTGGAGAAGACCTACAGCCCCATCACCTCAGAAATCGGCACGACCCCTTCCTCCACCACGGCCGTGGCAGCGACCCAGACGGGGGGCAAAGGGAGGGACGAGGGGGGACCCTTCCTGCAGTCCAGGCAGTTCCTGTCGCCGGACGTTGGCTACGGCTACCACCACCACCACCACCATCACCACCACCAGCAGCAGCAGCAGCCGCAGCAAGGGGGCGGCGTGGGCCCAGCGGGGACGGGCGGTACCAACCTGGAGAGGGTCCCCAGCACCAGCCGCCTGCAGCCGCAGAGTTCCACGGAGACCAGCGGCCTGGGAGAAACCGTGACCTCCGGCTTTTCCTCCCAGGAGAGCGTGCACAGCGCTGCCGGCTACGCCGCTGACGTCATGACCCCCACGGGGGCTCCGGATGGGGGCAAGGACCAGGGCGACAGGCGGAACCCCTACCCCCACACCCACCCCCACCCCCCGGGCGCTGACCGCTACTCCTCCACCACCCCGACCTCCCCCCTCGTTAAGCCCTCGGCCAACCCCATCACCGTCGCCACTACGGCCCACAACCCCGCCTCCGCCTCTACCACCCCCCAGACCAGAACTCGCCACGATCGAGGAGGCGTAAGTTCGAGTCCCCAAGGGGCCCGGCATCTGGCTGGACCACCGCCTCCCCACACCGCCACGTCCTCCGACAGACACGCACACCAGCATCAGCAGCAACAGCAGCAGCAGCAACAACAACAGCAGCAGCAGCAGCAGCAGCAGCAGCGGAGCAGTCCCAACCGCCGAACACGAGAGCGCGGACGAGAGGGAGCCCCCGAAGCTAGCAGAGCGTACGGTGGCTCGCGGGACGGTCCCAGCGCCGAGTCGTTGTCCAGCGAGCGATGGGGCAAGACCTGCTCCGAGGAGGAAAGGGCGGGGGTCACGGCAGGAGGACCCGCTAGAGAAAGGCGTAACGCTCACACGGACCGGAGACGGGACCCCGGTGTTAGGAGAGGGGGCAGCGGGGACGGAGGAGCAGCAGGAGGAGGAGGAGGAGGCGGAGGGGGAGAGAGAACAGTAGCGAGTGAGACAGCGGAGAGAGGCATCAGCGTCACTGGCGCACGGACGCGCGCGGCTGTAGTAGGGGACATCGATCGCGGCAGCTGCGGCAGCAGCAGTGCACCACGTGCGAGGCATAGGCAGGCAGGTTCCGCCGCCGCTACAGTCGACAGCAGCGGGAGCGCGCGAGAGCGGAGGGACAGCGGAGGTAAGCGAGAAGTTTGTTCACCTGTGTTCCGGCACGCTGCTTCGCCGGACAGAGGCAAAGACTGGACTCAGGAGCGCAGCGCGGACAAGGCGGCGTCTCTGTCCCGACGAGACAAAGACAAGGGGTCGTCCTCGCGCTCGTCGTCGCAAGACAAAAGTCTCCACAGCGCCTCGTCGTCCAAAGACAGAGCCGTCCGCAGCCCCGAGAAGTCGTTCCACCGAGACGGTTCCAGGGATGGCAGCAACGGCAGAAACAGGAGGGAGCCCCCCTCCTCCTCTTCCTCCTCCTTCTACAAGCGTGACAGCCCGGTCTCCAAAGAGCACGCTTCCCACCGTCAACACGAAGTCTATTCACTAGCCGACAACGGCGCAGTCAGAGACGCGAGCTTCGTCTATTCTAGCAAGGCTTCAGCCCACAAAGACAGCCAGGCTGTTGCCGGCAAAGAACACAGCAGGGAGTGGGCAGTGGGTTCAGAGGCGGACATCCGACGGAAGGAGAAAGCTTTGGAAAAACAGAAGTCGAGAGACAGCGGCTTAGGAAGGGCTGTAGACAGAGAGCAGGCGAAGGAGGCGACGAGGGGGCCATTGGAGAAACAGTCGTCCCGGGACAGCGGTACTGGGAGGAGCTTGGAGGGCCAGTCACCGCGAGAAGCGATCGGATTAGACGCCTGCGAGGAACTCTTTCCTTCCAGCGTCGTTTCCAGGGACTCGAGCAGGCCCCGGGGGCACTTCAAGGATCGCTCCCGGACTGTGGAGGAAGTCCCCGGAACAGTCCCTCCTGGAGATTACCGCCACCGAGAGAGGGCGCTGCCGAAACACAGCTCCGCGGACGCTGCGACCACTAAGACCTTTCGTAAGTCGGGCGGCAAGGGCGGCTCCTTAGAGAGGCACACCCCGTTGCAGGATTCCAGACTCAGCGATCTAGAGCAGCCAAGAGATAACCCGTTCAGACAGGTTCTGAAAGAAGCCACACCAGGTCGTCGAGATCGACCGACGTCCTTGGAGAACACAAGAGCGGACCCTCAGAATCAGCCTTCCAGGGAAAGAGCTCCAGACAGGCAGTCGTCTGTTGATGAAATAAACGCCAAATCCCAGAGGCAAATTTCCAGGGAGAGAACTGGAGATAGACAGGCATCCCTCGAAACTAGAAGATCCAAGGCCGATCAGAGAAGCGAACATCATCACAGGCAATACCCAGCAACAGACCTTGTTGACCGAAAGACGTCCCTTGACAGGACTGGTGGGAGAGAGATCGATCGCAGAAGTCCAAACCCTCACAGACAGATTTCCAGAGAAGAGAGAAGTCAAGGTAGACAGACATCCGCAGAGGAAACAACAGAAGCGGTTCTTGGTGCCAGAAGAGACCACCATCGGCAAGTGTCTAGAGACAGAAAACAAGGACCACGAACTGCAGTAGACGAGATACAGCTTCAGGAACGCCACACAACCACAAGAACAAGCCACAGACCTGCACCAGCCGAGAGGACGCTGGGCAGAGAACGGTCCCTGGAAGAAACTAGTTTTGGGGACACGACTGACGTGAGAGAGACAGATCGGAGAAGCGCTCCAGACGACCGCGTGGGCGGCATTCAAGCGTCCAGCGACGCAGGTTCAAGTCTCAGAAACGCTGACAAGGAGAGAAAGCCTCAGCGACGGATCAGCAGAGACCGGACCCTCGACAGACAATTCTCCATTGACGAGTCCAGGCAATTCGGCCGAGACGAGGACGAAGACGACCCCCACTCCAGAAGGACGAGACCGGTGAGTGAGCAGCAAAGCCGGGAAAAGCCTGTACCGGCAGAGCGCCGTGTTTCGCAAGAGAATCCAGCCAGACAAGGCAGAAGCGACTCCAGACGGGAGCCCCCCTTGCGTGTTCACCGGCAGTCTTCCCAGGACGCTGACACCGGCGGAAGTTCAGCACAAGCGGGTCAAGGGGCCGAGGCAACTTGTGGAGGACGTCGAGCTCAAGGCCTCGCAGGGGCGTAGCAGAGGAGATGAGCCGTGTTCGCTCCACGATGTTGAGACTGAACGGAGGGGCGCGGTGGTCCACAGGGAAAGACGCGAAAGTGACAGGATTCGAACCGTGGACAAGCGTCGGTCAGATAGGCAGGACAGCGGTGGTGTGAGCGCGGGCGCTTTGAGAGACACAGGCTCCCGGGGAGTGACCGCAACGCCTGACCGACAACCCT
>JABMCL010003595.1:227500-230000 GCA_018857735.1 Alviniconcha marisindica | reverse complement strand
CAGGTTAGAATACTGGACGGAAGTGCCCTACTTAATTCCAAGTTGAAATAATAGATAGGAAAAGTCCTGCAGAAATCCAGGTTAAAATAATGGATGGAAGTGCCCTACATAATTCCAGGTTGAAATAATAATAATAATAATAATAATAATAATAATAATATTATTATAATAATAATAATATTAATAACAATAATGGACATTTCTATGGCGCATGATCCCTAGCAAGATCTAGGGCACAATGCCCCGTACAAAAAGCTGCAGAAAAATGTATAAACACTTACAATGGACAAAATAAAAAAAGGTTTCAGGCCATACGACCGCCAACCACGCAAGAAATTACATACAGCAATTTCGGTAAATAAAAAAGGTTTCAGGCCATACGACCGCCAACCACGCAAGAAATTACATACAGCAATTTCGGTAAATAAACCAAAGTTGTCAGTTACCAAGCATGACCAAACTCTGATTTTAGCACACATGTATAATAGAGAGGAAGTGTCCTGCAGAAATCCAGGTTAAAATAATGGAGAGGAAGTGTCCTACATAATTCCAGGTTGAAATAATAGAAAGTGTCCTTCAGAAATCCAGGTTAAAATAATGGAGAGGAAGTGCCCGACATAATTCCAGGTTGAAATAATAGGAAGTGTCCTTCAGAAATCCAAATTAAAATAGTGGAGAGGAAGTGTCCTACATAATTCCAGGTTGAAATAAGAGAAGTTTGCTTTTGTTTATTTTTGGATCGGGAAATCCCATTGTTTTACCAACAACGCGACGCGCATACGTCAAAAACTCAAAGCCACACGGCATGACAACAGCCTTAATTGTCAGTGCAATGCTAAAGAGGCAATGTTTCCTTGCATAGTAGATGGGGGTGAAATACCAGGTTACTTACTCCGTAAAACCCCAAGTTATTTACTCCGTAAAACACCAAATTACTTATTCTGTAAAACACTGAGTTACTTATTGCATAGTAGATGACGTCAGTGGCCCAATGACCCTTCTTCTTCTTCTTCTTCTTCTTCTTCTTCTTCTTCTTTTTCTTCTTCTTGTTCTGTTGTTGTTGTGTTGTAGTTCTTCTTCTTCTTCTTCTTCTTCTTCTTCTTCTTCTTCTGCTGCCTGCTGCTCTCTTCTTCTTCTTCTTCTTCTTCTTCTTCTTCTTCTTCTTCTTCTTCTTCTTCTTTCTTCTTCTTCTTCTTCTTCTTCTGACAATTTAAGTGCATAGTGGGTTATTTTGGCGTTTCCATAATCCACCGAACTCTGACACAGAGTACACGATCTTTAACGTGCTAAGTGATCTGTATGCATGCGCGAAATTATATACACACGGGGGACCTCGGTTTATAGTCTCATGCGAAGAACTTTTGTAGAGTCAGCACTTGATTTGACGCTGGAGGAATCTCAGGGCTGGCGCAAAGCCTAGCTAGCACGTAACGGGCGTCCATCCATGTGGTGACCACGCTCGGTCGTGTTTATCTTGGCTTTTGCTTTATTTACATTCGTGAAAATATGGAAAATGAAAATCATTGCTTCTGAGAGCGAGTTTTTGCTCTGCGCCACCCCTCCCCAGTCAAGATTTGTCTGTTTCCGTCTTTGCAGCCTGCATGTGTTAAATTAATTATTACAATGTGTCTTGATGCGTGAACCGACATTTTCTGGAATATTCTGTGGTCTTCATGTCAGCGATGCATGGAATATGGCGTTGGTCCGTACAAATGTTCGTTTTCTACGCAGTATATAGCCGCCGCTCTCTGTAAAGGCAGTTGTTGTTGACGTTGAAGCGTTGCTGTACGTCCACAGAAATCGTAGGCTTATAGGGACGGGGAGCCCAGGACGGCCACCTCGACTTTCACACAGCTCCTGAGCTCTGTAAAGGCCGCGTGGCGTTTATACTGTTTGAGCGCACAAAACGAGTCTATAGTTTTAAAAACGGTTAGGTCGACCTGACAAACGCTTAATTCACACGTGCCGCTTTTTGCCAGTGGCGCCACCGCTTAGAAGATAAAGCCGATTAATGGGGGGCTATTTGCGTCTTCATACATAACATGGGCCCAAGAGTGTATGAGACAACAGAGTACTGTTGGAGCCCAAACGGTCGGTACGGGCTACGGATTGTCTGTCTGAAGGTGAGAGGAAATATTTGTGCGGGTCTGTTGTTACGTGGGGGTGGATAAATGGGACATTTTGCAGTCTTCTCTGGCGATGCTGTAGCGACATTATTGACTGATTGTTTGCGGAAGTCATAGAGTGCGAATGCGCGCGCGCGCGACTGCACACACACACACACACACACACACACACACACACACACACACACACACACACACACACACACACACACACACACACACACTCAAGCGCTTCTATAGTGAAAGCTGACGTTACCACTATTTTCTTTTATTTCGCATGCCTGCAAGTCAATGATGTCATCTTTTGTGAGCGAAAGGTGGCAATCAGGACAGGACGGTGACGTCACTATCTGTGCACATTCGATCGTTCGCCC
>JABMCL010003595.1:215000-220000 GCA_018857735.1 Alviniconcha marisindica | reverse complement strand
GCATGACGGACACAGGTAGCATGACGGACACAGGTAGCATGACCGACAGAAGACAGAAGCAGTGAGCTGGTTCCAGGTAGTTTGAACCTGGTAAATAATATTAATTATAATAATAATTATAGTAACCTTAATACAAATAATAACAATGTGGAGAGATAATTTGCTACATTTGTCCATTTGTCCGTTTCCTGGTTTTGTGTTACATTGTTCATTATAAAGCGCGTTACGCTTCCTAATAGCAGGTGCTCTAAAAATATCTCGGTAGTACTGAAGAGTTGTAGCAGTAGCAGCAGCAGCAGCAGCAGTAGTAGTAGTAGTAGTAGGTAGCTGCGAGTCTATGTGTGTGCGTATGTATGTGCGTGCATTCATGTTGTATGGATTAAATTTTGACAAATATGTATTTGTAGAGAACGTGTAAGCGTTTAGGGCCTGTGCGGGTTAGGCACTATAACGTATTCATTAGTAGTAGTAGTAGTAGTAGTAGTAGTTGTTGTGGATATTTGCCTGCGCATCATCCCGACGTGAGACCAAAGCACAGTAGAGCTCTGAATCAGCTCCGAAGACCTGTTGCTCGCCAAAACCTGCATTAAACATGCACGGAAACGCGGCCGTCCATCTCGCTGGTGGTGGTGTTGTCGTCGTTCTTCTCCTACACCCACAGACGACCGAGTCTCTGTCTCTGGGAATGTGCGTGTGAGTCAACGCCGTGTCGGTGTTTTACACTGGACTCGCTGAACCGATGGAGACGAAACACCCGTTCAACCAGTCGCCCAAGGCCATTCCTTTTTGAATGTCGTGTGTCAGGAAACTTGTGAATACGTTTCTGTGTCGACATCAGCGTCACTGGAAATAACTTCAGTGGTTTTCGTTTCTGTGGAAGAGCTGTCCAAAGCACCGATTGTTTGCAGGTTGTTGTCTTTATTCATGAGCTGCTGTGCACCTTCAACTTCTGAAAGACCCAACAGTTTATTGTCTTCTGCCGTACATTAGAGGAGGAGGAGGAAGAAGAAGAAGAAGAAGAGGAGGAGGAGGAGGAGGAGGAGGAGGAGCAGAAGAAGAAGAAGAAGAAGAAGAAGAGGGGAAAGAAGAAGAAGGAGGAATGTCTATAGTGCTATTAGCTTGCAGCAGGCTCGCAACGCTTTCATCATCTACGTTACAGACACTTTCAACAACCTGCTAAATAAATCCACGCATTCCACCGTCTTCTGCAAACTCGCGCGTGCAGTTGTGGTAGACGAGGCTGCTGAATCCATTGAAGTTTTCACTCAATCGATATGATCTCGGCGTCATGTGGGATTGCGTTCTGTGGATTAGCCGTCTGCAGCTGGCACTGGAAGTGAACGTACTCAGGGTGCATTACTTGATTAAAGATGGGTCCGCCAGTACGGCTCCCTGACACTGGCAGTGAGTTCTACCCGATCAGGACACATCCAGTATCGATCATGTAGCTTTGTCGGTGTATCCACCTCACCACAATACACCCAATACAGTGTCTAGATTTGCCATTGTGTCCACCTGACCACGCCACATCCAATGTACATCATCTAGCTTTGGCTGTGTGTTCACCTCACCTCGTCACATCCAGTGTAGATCATCTAGCTTTGTCATTGTGTCCACCTCACCACCTCACATCCAGTGTAGATCATCTACCTTTGTCAATGTGTCCACCTCACCACGTCACATCAAATGTAGATCATCTACCTTTCTCGGTGTGTCCACCTCATTACGTCACATCCAATGTAGATCATCTAGCTTTGTCAGTGTGTCCACCTCATTACGTCACATCCAATGTAGATCATCTAGTTTTGTCAGTGTGTCCACCTTACCGCGTCACATCCAATGTAGATCATCTAGCTTTGTCAGTGTGTCCACACCGCCACGTCACATCCAGTGTAGATCATCTAGCTTTGTCGGGGTGTCCACCTCAAAGAAACACTTCCACTATAGATCACAAAGCTTTATCAGTGTCCTCCACCACCGCATCACATCCAATTAGATCATCACAGCTTTGTCAGTGTGTACACCGCCACGTCACATCCAGTGTAGATCATCTAGCTTTGTCGGGGTGTCCACCTCAAAGAAACACTTCCACTATAGATCACAAAGCTTTATCAGTGTCCTCACACCACCAGAACATGCATCCCGTTCAGATCAGTCACACTGCTTTGTCTGTGTGTTCACCTCACGGAACATGCATCCAGTTCAGACCTTGCTTTGTTAGTGTGTTCACCTCACGGGACATGCATCCGGTTCAGACCTTGCTTTGTTAGTGTGTTCACCTCACGGGACATGCATCCGGTTCAGACCTTGCTTTGTTAGTGTGTTCACCTCACGGAACATGCATCCGGTTCAGACCTTGCTTTGTTAGTGTGTTCACCTCACGGGACATGCATCCGGTTCAGACCTTGCTTTGTTAGTGTGTTCACCTCACGGGACATGCATCCGGTTCAGACCTTGCTTTGTTAGTGTGTTCACCTCAGGGGAACATGCATCCGGTTCAGACCTTGCTTTGTTGTTTGTTCACCTCACGGAACATGCATCCGGTTCAGACCTTGCTTTGTTAGTGTGTTCACCTCACGGGACATGCATCCGGTTCAGACCTTGCTTTGTCTGTTTGTTCACCTCACGGAACATGCATCCAGTTCAGACCTTGCTTTGTTAGTTTGTTCACCTCATCAGAATACATCAAATATGGGTTGCCTTGTTTTGTCTGTGTGTTCACTTCACTGGAATACGTTCAATATAGATCGCCTTGCTTTGTCAGTGCGTTCACTTCATGAGGACATGTCCAACATAGGTCGTCTTGCTTTGTCAGTGTGTTGCCCTCATCAGAACATGTTCAGTATAAATCACCTTTGTCAACATGTCTACCTGACCTAAACAAGTCAAATAGTTGTCATTCTTCGTCACCTTACTCGCCTCACAAGAACATGCACATCTGTTATAAATTAGGTTCGGAAGTGTGACATAGCCAACGACGAGTATCACCAGTTTCGTAAGTGTGACATGGCCAATGACGAGTTCAGTGTCACCAGTTTCATAAGTGTGACGTGGCCAATGACGAGTTCAGTGTCACCAGTTTCATAAGTGTGACATGGCCAATGACGAGTTCAGTGTCACCAGTTTCATAAGTGTGACATGGCCAATGACGACTTCAGTATCAGCAAGACACATCCAGTGCTTAGTACCCGGCTTCGTCAGAGTACAGTCATAACACTGGCGAGGAATCTGACTGCATGATCTGCTTCACCTGTATAATTATCCCATCCCATTCATCGCTTTCCCCTGCTGGCACCTGCACGTTACGGATTCCAAACCGAAAGAAATGGTTCCAACAGCAACGCACCCTATCCGATCCTGGCCCTAGTTGTCATTGGCTGCACCGGGCTCATTGTGACGCTCTCGGTCTGTCAATCACCGAGCAGCTTCAGCCAATCAGAGAGTCACAAATACTACGTATTCCGAGCGATATGCAAAAGACTAGCGGTTATCTTTGCCACGAAAGCTAAAGCTTGCTTAGCACTGGAGAGAGAGAGAGAGAGAGAGAGAGAGAGAGGAGAGAGAGAGTATAACTTGGGTTTTACGCCCAGTCAACCTTTACGGTTATATCAGGGCGAGAGAGAGAGAGAGAGAGAGAGAGAGAGAGAGAGAGAGAGAGAGAGAGAGAGAGAGAGAGAGAGAGAGAGAGAGAGAGACAGAGAGAGAGAGACAGACAGACAGACAGACAGACAGACAGAGACAGGCAGGCAGGCAGGCAGGCAGACAGACAGAGACACACACACACAGACAGAAAGATAGGGACAGAGAGGCAGGCAGGCAGACAGACAGACAGAGAGGGAGGTACAACATACAGACGGACAAAAAAAGAGAAAGAGAGAGAGTAAAAGATTCAGACTGGGTGTGTGTGTGTGTGTGTGTGTGTGTGTGTGTGTGTGTGTGTGTGTGTGTGTGTGTGTGTGTGTGTGTGTGTGTGTGTGTGTGTGTGTGTGTGGGAGAGAGAGAGAGAGAGAGGAGAGAAGAAGAGAGAGAGAGAGACAGACAGACAGACAGACAGACAGACAGACAGACAGACAGACAGACAGACAGACAGACAGACAGACAGACAGACAGACAGAGTCTACAATTGAATTTCAACGTCTGTTCACCTCATAGGATACCTGATCAGCACGGTCGAACATTGCTACAATTACGTCAAAACTCATTTTAACTAACACGGAAAACTATACCCAAGTCAGAAGGCTACAGAATAAAGTCTCACATCTGGGAAATCCATCAACGGACCAGAAAACAACAACAACATTGTTTGCAAAGTCAACACTTGCTTGGAGTTTTTGCTGACTGTGCATTAGTACAGTGTCATAGTGTTGATAGAGTTACCGTGAGCCACATGTTGCTTGCGATCAGCTTGATCGTATCTGCACAGCTCGTAAAATGTGTGAAGTCAGCATGCTGTATATCAAGTTTTCACGATGAAAGTGGTCGTTTAATCTTCTAGCGTACGTTTTCGTTAATCGTCTAAACTGATCTTGTAACGCAGGTCTGCTTTTATATATAGTAGTAGTAGTAGCAATGTATGCAAAAAAATGTATACATTACACACACACATATACAAACAAAACACCAACACACACACACACACACACACACACACACACACACACACAATGGACCCTGACTTTATCTGACGTACAAGTGGAGGAAATGAGGGAGGGGAGAACGGATGTTTAACGGGAGCTGGCTTTGTGTGCTGCCTGATTTTGGGGTGGACTGCGACGAAAGCAGCGTCGGTCTGTCTTGGCTTTACCCCAGGAGCTGGAGACGACATTTAAAACAAAAACAAAAATGTTGCGGTCGAATTCAGACCTGAGTGAGTGCATGTCCCTCTCGGTCATGCTGGACGATCGCTCCACTGAAGTTAGATTGGAGTGTCAGGTTCAGAGATGGGAAGGAGATTGTCCTTATCTGGGGCCCCGGCTATGTGGGCATTAGAGGAACTTATG
>JABMCL010003595.1:197500-200000 GCA_018857735.1 Alviniconcha marisindica | reverse complement strand
ACGATGGCGTCTTAAGTGAAGGGAAACGCACGCGCGCGCGCACACACTCATGCACACACACGTACACACACACACACACACACACACACACACACACACACACACACACACACACAACACACACACACACACATGCACGCACGCACGCACGCACGCACACACTCATGCACACACACACGTACACACACACACACACACACACACACACACACACACACACACACACACACACACACACACACACACACACACACACACACACACACACACACTTACACACACACACACACACACACACACACACACACACACACACACACACACACACACACACACACACACACACACACACCACGCACACATACACACACATGCACATACGCACGCACACATGCATGCACGCACGCACACCCCATGCACACACACACGCACACACCACACACACACACACACACACACACACACACACACACACACACACACACACACACATGCACGCACGCAACATACACACACATGCACATACGCACGCACACACACACACACACACACACACACACACACACACACACACACACACACACACACACACACACACACACACACACACACACATACACACACACACCACACACACACACCACACACACACACACACACACACACACACACACACACACACACACACACACACACACACACACACACACACACACACACACGCACATACACACACATGCACATACGCACGCACACATGCATGCACACACACACACACACACACACACACACACACACACACACACACACACACACACACACACACGCACGCACGCACGCACGCCACACACACACACACACACACACACACACACACACACATGGTAAACATGGTGCTTAACGTCCACAGAAACCATAAGGCTTATTAGGGACGGGGAGAAGGGGGAATGGGATATGGAGATGGGGGAAGAGGGAGGTTATATACCTATCGCAACACTGTCACCACCAGAATGACTCCAGCATTAAGATGGGCATCGATGTGAGCCATTTTAATTGTTCATTAGTTGTGAGAGACAAAGTCACAAGACAGTGTCCACAGACCACAACGTTTGAAGAGAAAGGAGAGCCGAAGCTGATTCGAACTGATGTCCCTCTGCTTACGGGCCTTATCGCTAGGCCAAACCGGCTCACAAAAACGTATACTGGTTATGGTGTGGGGCTTCATGTCCTCGGATGTCGGGTTGACATATTAGGGACAATCTGTAACCAAAACGTATACTATTGTTCATCTCTTTTATATACCGCAATTTTCCGCTCTCGGGCAGACTCACTGTGCTCGCATGTGATTCTACATGAGTGACAGTAGCTTTTCACAGCGCGTTCTAGAATATCCATGGAAGTGGTGTACTTATATATAGCCCTGTTTGGTTGTTACATGGCTGGTGCCACGTGGAACTGCTGCCGCCTCGGCACGCTCTGTGTACACCATACAGCCATGCACCACACCACGTCACTTCATGCAAAGCCACATACGTAGGGTGCACGCGTGTTTAGCTGTAACATGCCACCTACACTTTTGGCAGAATGACCGGGATCTTTTACGTGCTACTGCGGTAACACGGGGGTGGAACGGATACCGAGATGTGAGTCACACAGAAAGTTGACCCTGGAGAAGAAAATTCTCCCGCCGCTGCTGCCGGGACTCGAACCCGGGCCCTTTCGATCACGAGCCCGGAGTTCTAACCACTGAGCTATCCTCTCCCTTAGTCGACTAAACTGAATTGAAGTTCAGCCTGCCTTTTCCAGCCAGGAGGTGGAGAGTGTAATTATTGTAATTATGATGTTTTGTGCGTGCATGCCCGCAGGCGCTGTCTCAGGTGCCCGAACAAATCAGATCGTCCGAAAGGAACAGCCACTCGCCACTTTTTCTCTGCTCGCCAATCTTTCCGCTCTGCTGTTGTTTCCATTGATTCCTGCACGTAGATGGACCCCCCCCCCCCCCCCCCCCCACACACACACACACACACACACACACAACACACACACACACACACACACACACACACACACACACACACACACACACACACACACACACACACACTCACATTTATTTATTTTTCATTAAAAAAATAATCTTTTTGCTGATGTTGTTGTTGATGTCTTTCATAATGATCGAATTGTCGTTCCACTTTTCACTTCTGTTTTTAATGAGAAGTTTGTTGAATGTTTTGAGAATAATGACATGCGTGCTGTGGTTCTCTTTTCTTGAGGCGGTCCGTTGAGGCTCTCATCTCTTGAGGCATTCCATTGAGATTTCTCTTCTATTGAGGTTCTCTCTTCTTGAGGCAGTTCATTGAGGTTCTCTCTTCTATTGAGCTTCTCTCTTCTTGGGGAAGTTCATTGAGGTTATCTCTTCTTTTGAGGTTCTCTCTTCTTGAGGCAGTCCATTGAGGTTCTCTCTTCTATTAAGGTGCTCTCTTTTTGAGGAAACCCGTTG
>JABMCL010003595.1:175000-182500 GCA_018857735.1 Alviniconcha marisindica | reverse complement strand
CTTGTTCAGCGCTTTGAGCCGCAGGGTAGGCGCTTTACAAATTTCCATTATTATTATTATTATTATTATTTAGGGATGGGCGAAGGTGGGGGCAAAGAGGGAGATTATATATACCTATCGCTACACTGTCACCACCAGAATGTCTCCTACATGAAGGTGGGCAGCGATGAGAGCCATTTTAATGTTTCATTCATTGTGAGGGACAAAGTCACAAGACAGTGTCCACAAACCACAACCTTTTTGAAGAAGAAGGAAAACCGAGGCCCGTCTGCTTATCAACCTAACGGCTCACCGCTAGGCCAAACCGGCTCACAGTGTCAGATTGGAAATACTTGCCCCTTTTTCTCCAGTATTGACGTGTCCCCAAGGGCATCTGTTTCGTGGCTCGGTTTCAGCGCCTGGTGGCTGGGTCTTGACAGTTGTTGCATCTAATATGGATTCCCGGCGTGTTCGTGGGGGGTCCCCTGTTGAATCAATTAATCTTCAGATTTGCGGGTTTGCGCGCTTTGTGGTTTGGTTTTTTTTTTCTGTTATAATAACGTATGCCTTTGTTTTGCGATTTGTGTGCATTGTGTACGACATACGGCGGGTTTGTCGTTTTGTAGTGTTTTCTGTTATAATAACGTATGCCTTTGTTTTGCGATTTGGGTGCATTGTGTACAACATACGGCGGGTTTGTCGTTTTGTAGTTTTTCTGTTATAATAACGTATGCCTTTGTTTTGCGATTTGTGTGCATTGTGTACGACATACGGCGGGTTTGTCGTTTTGTAGTGTTTTTGTTATAATAACGTATGCCTTTGTTTTGCGATTTGGGTGCATTGTGTACAACATACGGCGGGTTTGTCGTTTTGTACAGTTTGTTGGCATTGCGTTCAGTTGGTGTTTTGTTTGTTTGTTATTGCTGCTGTTGCTTTCTTATGTGTGTGTGTGTGTGTGTGTGTGTGTGTGTGTGTGTGTGTGTGTGTGTGTGTGTTGCGTGTGTCTGTGTGTTTGTGTGTGTGCATGTATGAGTATGTATGTATGTGTGTATGCGTGTGCGTGTGTGTGTGCGCGCGCGTGTGTGTGTTTGCGTGTGTGTGTGTGTGTGTGTGTGTGTGTGTGTGTGTGTGTGTGTGTGTGTGTGTGTGTGTGTGTGTGTGTGTGAGTGAGTGCGAATGCACTAACTTAGGCATTTTGTGTAGTGAAAAAAGATCAATTCTACATGCGTCTTTGCTGGTGATATAATCCTGTCCTAAACACACACACACACACACACACACACACACACACACACACACACACACACACACACACACACACACACACACACACACACACACCACACACACACACACTCACACACACACACACACACACACACACACACACACACACACACACACACACACACACACACACAAACCCCACTTAAACTTTGAACTTCTCGACGTGCACAGCTAAGATTGGTAGCTTTTTCTGCTTTGCCTCTAGATATTAGGATGGCCTTTGCCATGGTGGGTTTTAATCTCTAATGAGATGTCCTTTAAAAATAAAAAAAAAATCTTCAGTGTCGTCTTTCGATTGAACGTTCACAGTATCACGATGGTATGCTGCGCCAAATGTAAGCCAGGAGATAATTAACCCTTTCTCTGCCATGCTTGCCGCTCCGTCAATTGGAAAACGAAGCACAAATCGCCAAATCTGAAATCATTAAGACACCCCCCCCCCCCCCCCCCCCCCCCCACTCCGCCCCCTGTCGCATGAGCACGTGAAAGTATTTTTATCAAAATGCACAGTATTGAAAGTAGATCTGGTTCAGGACCATCAAACATACTCTTTGCAAGCGTGTATGTGTGCACTTTTCAGCCCGAAAATTTTGCAGGCTCGGGCAGTGAAGGGGTTAAAATCTGCTCATAGCGCTGTGACACAAGAACAGGATCAAAACACGCAAAAGGTTAAAAAGGACGTTACCTTAACTAGACGATACAAACGTGCGCAAACGATCAATGGAAACGCCGGAGTAGAGTGGTGCCGGGGGAATAATAAAATAGCATATACATCAATATCAGCTGTCTGCATCGCATGCTCTTCTCTTTTCTGTTTGAAGACGATTTGCTAACTAATGAAGTTGACTGAACCGTGAAGGTAACGATGACGACTTTACGCGCTCCGGTAACAGACAACACAGATAGAGCATGACGACTAAGAACTTAATTATTTTACGTGCTCCAATCACTGACAACAGAGGTAGATCACAACAGCAAACAGCGTGATGACTTTACTTTTTCAGAGCTAAACAACGATAGCAAACAACCTGATGATCGTACGTACTCCAATCAGGGACAACAGTACCACGACAGCAAACAGCATGACGATGTTGTAAGTTCAGATAACAGACAACAAAGCTAAACTACAACAACAAACAACATGACGATGTTGTAAGTTCAGATAACAGACAACAAAGCTAAACTACGACAACAAACAACATGACGATGTTGTAAGTTCAGATTACAGACAACAGAGCTAAACTACGACAACAAACATGACGATACTGTTTGTTCAGATTACAGACAACAAAGCTAAACTACAACAACAAACAACAAGACGATGTTGTTTGTTCAGATTGCAGACAACAGCGCAACACCATGACAACAAACAACATAACGATGTTGTCTGCTCAGATTATAGACAACATAGCTAGACTAGGACAGCAAACTATGTGACAGTTTTACGTGCTCCAAACACAGACAACAGAGTACTCTACGATAACAAACAACGTGCCGGGGGGGGGTCGTTCTCCACGCACAGACAACAGAGCTACACCACAATAACAAACAACGTGCCGTTTTTGTTGTTGTTGTTTTTCATGCTCCAATCACAGACAACAAAGCTACACCACGATAACAAACAACGTGCCGGGTTGTTGTTTTTTTATAGCTTTTTTTTTCTTTTTCTTTTTCGTGCTCCAATCACAGACAACAGAGCTACACCACGATAGCAAACATCGTGCCGTTTTTAGTTTGGTGCTCCAATCACAGACAACACAGCCAGACGACGAGCAAGCACCGGGACGCTGCAAGCAGGCCGCTTTGACAGCGTGTAGTTCCCGGCTTCCACTTTTCCTGTTATCGATCGGCGACAGGGAGTGCTTGTGGCCACTGGGACAGGCACCCGTATGACAGACTGGTGGGAGAGAGGACTGGGATTGAGTGTGAGCGTGTGTGTGTGTGTGTGTGTGTGTGTGTGTGTGTGTGTGTGTGTGTGTGTGTGTGTGTGTGTTGTGTGTGTGTGTGTGTGTGTGTGTGTGTGTGTGTGTTGTGTGTGTGTGTGTGTGTGTGTGTGTGTGTGTGGTATGCTTGTATGTGTGTGTGTGTGTGTGTGTGTGTGTGTGTTGTGTGTGTGTGTGTGTGTGTGTGTGCCTGTGTGTGTGTGTGTTTGTTTGTGTGCGTGCGTGAATGTGTGTGCGTGTGTGTGGTAACCTGCCACCTGCACTTTTGGCAGAATGACTGGGATCTTTTACGTGCTACTGGGGTAACACGGGGGTGGAGCGGATACCGAAATAAGAATCGGCACAGAAAGCTGACCCTGGAGAAGAAAATTCTCCCGCCGCTCCTGCAGTGATTCGAACCCGCGACCTTTCAATCACGAGTCCGGCGCTCTAACCACTGAGCTATCCCGGCTCCGGAAAATTCTCCCGCCGCTCCTGCAGTGATTCGAACCCGCGACCTTTCAATCATGAGTCCAGCGCTCTAACCACTGAGCTGTCCCGGCTCCGGGGGATATATATCTGTGGCATATATACATTTTTCTTCGTTCATTATGTAGCTTGCGGAGTTAGTTAGAGATTTAGTTAGCTGGTTTGGTGAGTGATTTGGCGAAGGAGGGGTGTGTGTGGCTTTTTAATACCACGCTACCTTAGCAGCTACCACGCCGTCTTCTGAAGATTTATCTCTGTTTCTAGAGTGCATATTGTTGTGCAATGGGCCTATTATGGCTGAAGGCAGTTCCCACACAGCTAGCCGGCGCAATAGAACGGTTCAATGTAGGCTTGGCGTTCTTGCTGGTGTCCGTGTGTTGTGACACAGCCAAAGCCTAGGTGTTCTTGCTGGTGTCAGAGTGTTGTAACACAGCCCAAGCCTTGGTGTTCTTGCTGGTGTCAAAGTGTTGTGACACAGCCCAAGCCTAGGTGTTCTTGCTGGTGTCAAGTGTTGTGACACAGCCCAAGCCTAGGTGTTCTTGCTGGTGTCAGAGTGTTGTGACACAGCCCAAGCCTAGGTGTTTTTGCTGGTGTCAGAGTGTTGTGGCACAGCCCAAAACTTGGTGTTCTTGCTGATGTCAAAGTGTTCTGACAGAGCCCAAGCCATGGTGTTCTTGCCGGTGTCAGTGTGTTGTGACACAGCCCGAGCCTTGGTGTTCTTGCTGGTGTCAATGTGTTGTGACACAACTCAAGCCTCGGCGTTCTTGCCGGTGTCAATGTGTTGTGACACAGCCCAAGCCATGGTGTTCTTGTTGGTGTCAGCGTGTTGTGACACAGCCCAAGCCTTGGTGTTCTTGCTGGTGTCTGTGTAGTGTGACACAGCCCACGCCTTGGTGTTCTTGCTGGTGTGAGTGTGTTGTGACACAGCTCACACCTTGGTGTTCTTGCTGGTGTGAGTGTGTTATGACACAGCTCAAACCTTGGTCTTCTTACTGGTGTCAATGTGTTGTGACACAGCCCGAGCCTTGTTGTTCTTGCTAGTGTCCAAGTGTAGTGACAGACCAAATCCTAGTGTTCTTGCTGGTGCCAGGGTGTTGTCACACAGCCAAAGCCTTTGCGTTCTTGCAGGTGTCAGAGTGTTGTCACACAGCCAGAGCCTTGGTGTTCTTGCTGGTGTCAGAGTGTTGTGACACAGCCCAAGCCTTGGTGTTCTTGCCGGTGTCAATGTGTTGTGACACAGCCCAAGCCTTGGTGTTCTTGCTGGTGTCAGAGTGTTGTGACACAGCCCAAGCCTTGACGTTCTTGTTGGTGTCAAAATGCCGCGACAGACATCAAGCAGAGAGAGTGAGAGATGGGGGGGGGGGGGGGGGGGGGGGGGGGAAAGAAAATGAACTGAACACGCGAAGTACAGCAGATTTAACTCAGCGCTAGTTACAGCAGAATTAGATTTCAATATGGATAGACACAGAGTGCGGACGACCTTACGGAGTTGGCTGACGTAATATATAATAAACTAAATCATATACCATATCAACTTTGACACTCCAAGCCAGAGATCCTAGCTAGGATACAAGAGACTGAGACAAAGAATGGTACCTAACTTACCTGGTCAACATTTATGTAGAGTGAATACAAACAACACTAACATACCATTGTGTTCACAGTTTCCGGTTTTCTGGGAATCTTTTTCAATAACATGTGACTGAAGAGTGTCACAACAAACAAACAAACAAAAACAGCAAGAAACCTGTCGCACGTGCATGGTGACAGTCAGGTATGTGGACCTAAAGGCACGTTAGATTTCGGCGTCGTCTCGTCCAGGTTTTGGCTGCAGGAAAACCTAACTGTAACTGTGACAGCGCATCGCTGCAAAGAGAATGTCACGGCTGTGAGCCACTGATTTCACGTCAACTCCTCCGCATCCGCCCAGTCCCCACACCCCAACCACCACCACCAACACCCACCTGCTCCGCCGATCCTCACACACACACACACACACACACACACAAACAACCCCCACCCCTACTCCCCTATTCCCCACAAGCTCTTTCTCTGACCGAATAAAGCGCATTTAACACGGGTAGCTAGTCTCTGTGTGACAGCGCTAAAACAATACCAGCACCACCGTATCGATCGGCAAGAACTCAGCCCGACGTCCAGGAACAATGCTTGTACGTAGCGAGCAGCAGCACCGGAGAGAGAGGGTGGCTGAGGGATACAGGCAGGCATGCAGGCATGCAAGCAGGCAGGCAGGCAGGCAGACACAGCTAGCTGGCAAATTGATTGACCGGCAGAATCGGGGCTGCGTAATGGACCTGATTTAGATGGCGGCCAGCCTGTGGCGCTGAGAGACTCGGTGTGCCCAGGGGGTTTGGAGAACTGCCTTGAACTGAGGTCGCGGTGAATTGGCTCGTCGTCACGCTGAGGGCAACATCGACGTGTGGAATGTCTGAAATGAGTGTGTGTGTGTGTGTGTGTGTGTGTGTGTGTGTGTGTGTGTGTGTGTGTGTGTGTGTGTGTGTGTGTGTGTGTGTGTGTGTGTTTGTTTGTTTGTGTGTGTTGTGTGTGTGTGTGTGTGTGTGTGTGTGTGTGTGTGTGTGTATGTGTGTGTGTGGAGAGAGAGAGATGAGAGAGAGGAAGTGTGTGTGTGTGTGTGTGTGTGTGGTGTGTGTGTGTGTGTGGAGATCTGTTGTGTGTGTGGGTGTGTGTGTGGGTGAGAGAGAGAGAGAGAGAGAGAGAGAGAGAGAGAGACGCTGAGAGAGAGGAGAGGTGGAGAATGAAAGGTGTATGTGTGTAGTTGGTGTGTGTGTGTGTGTGTGTGTGTGTGTGAGGGGGGGGGTGTGTGTGTGTGTGTGGTGTGTGTGTGGGGGGGGGGGGGGAGGGGGGGAGAGAAGAGAGAGAGACCGGCATTGTTGTGACCCAAGGGGGTTGGTTGTTTTTGTTGTTGGAGTTTTTGACCCGGGGGGGTTGGTGTTGGTGTGGTGTTTGGGTAAGAGAAAAGGAAGTTTGGGGCGAAGAAAAAAAGAGGAAGAAGGAGAAGGGACGTTTTAAGAAAAAGGGAGCGTTTTTAGAAAAGAGAAGGAGGTTGGTGTTGGGTGTGGGTGTTTGGGTTTTAAAGGGAAAAAGGAGGTTGGTGTTTTTTTGTTTGAAGGAGGAAGGAAAAAACCCAAGGAGGGTGGGAGGGAAGGGGAAGGAGCCTGAAAAGGCCATTTGACCCCGGGGAGGGTCGGGGTGCTTTTATAACATTATCAAAGGACGTCATAATAATATGAGCAAGACGGGTTGGGGGCTAAAGGGATGTAAGGATGTTTATCAAAAACGTCATTATGGACCCAAAAAAAAGGGATGGGTGTCTTATTGGAAACCTATCAAAGAGTATATGAAGGACCCAAAAAAAAAGGGTATTTTTATTAAACCTATAAAAGACGTCATATGATATGGAAAAGAATGGTTTAGGTGTCAGGAAAACCTATCAAAGACGTCATATGATAGGACCAAAAAAGGTTGGTGTTTATTTGGAAACCTATCAAAAACGTTCATGATAAGCCAAAAAAAGGTTGGTGTCTTATTGGAAAACCTTCAAAACGTCATTATGAGGCCAAAAAAAGGTTGGTGCCTTTTTAAAACCTATCAAAAACGTCATATATAGGACCCAAAAAAAAGGATGGGTGTTTTATTTAAAAAAATATCAAACAACGTCATCATGATAGGCCAAAGAAAGGTATGGTGCCTTATTTGAAACCTATCAAACAACGTCATCATGATAGGAGCCAAAGAAAGGTATAGGTGTCTTATTTAGAAACCTATCAAACAACGTCATCAT
>JABMCL010003595.1:152500-160000 GCA_018857735.1 Alviniconcha marisindica | reverse complement strand
TCAGCAGCCACCGCTACGGCATCGGCTACGGGCTGGGATGGGGCGGGGCCTTCTTCTTCCTGGCGGCTGCCGTCTGCATGAGTTTGGACGACCTGGTACGGGAGGCCAGCCGAGCCAAGTGCTGCAAGTGGTGCTGGAAATCCAAACACAACGACCGGACCGAACTCAGGCAGGTCTGACCCAGGGCAGTGGACCGGTCTCTCTCGTCCTGGTGAACGTTGGGGAGAGACAGGGAAAAGGGCAGAGTGAGCACGGTCTCTCTCTCTCTCTCGCCCTGGTGAACGTTGGGGAGAGACAGGGAAAGGGACAGAGTGAGCACTGTCTCTCTCTCTCTCTCTCGTCCTGGTGAACGTGGGGAGAGACAGAAAGGGCAAGACATGAAGGGGAAGAGTGAGCATGCAGCAGCATGGTCTCTCTCGTCCTGGTGAAACTGGCGTGAGACAGAAGGGACAGACTGAAAGGGGCAGACTAAGCGTGAAACAACATGGTCTCTCTCGTCCTGGTGAACTTGGGGAGAGACAGACCAGGAGCAGAGCGACTACGGTCTCTCTCGTCCTTGGTGAGTTGAGAAGAGACAGAAAGGGCAGAAGTGAAAGGGGCAGACTAAGCATGAAGCAACATGGTCTCTCTCGTCCGTGGTGAATTGAGGAGAGACAGAAAGAGCAAGACAGAAAGGAGAAGACTGAGCATGCAGCAACGTGGTCTCTCTAGTGCTGGTGAAATGGGGTGAGACACAAAAGAGCAAAAGTAAAAGACATAATGAACAGCATGATGCTGTGCCTCTTAATCGTCCTGAAGAAACGGGGAGAGGCAGAAGGGGCAAGACAGAAAAGGGCAGAGAGAACAGGAACATAGCCTCTCTCGTCCTGGTAAAATCGGGAGAGACAGAAAGGGCAAGACTAAAGGACAAAGTGAACAGCAACATGATGTATATCTCGTCCTGGTAAAATCGGGAGAGACAGAACGGGCAAGGCTAAAGGACAAAGTGAACAGCAACATGATGTATATCTCGTCCTTGGTGAAATGGTGGGAGACAGGAACGGCAAGATTGAAAGGACACAATGAAGAACCAACATGGTGGGTTAATTAATTCTCTCTGTCCTCGTCCTGTTGAATGGATTAATAGAAAGGAGGAAGACACGAGACTTGGGGAAACAGCAACACGTGGCCTGTCTTGTCCTTGTGAAATAGGGAGAGAGACAGACAAGCGAAGACTCAAAGGCGAAGCGAACCACAGCTTAGTGCATGTATTCTCCCGGTCCTCGTCCTGCTGAATGGATTACGGGAAATGAGGGTGACTGGAGAGAGGGGGGAGCAGCAGCATGTGGTCTCTCTTGTCCTGGTAAAACTGGGAGAGAGGCGGACAGAGAGACAGACAGACAGACAGACAGGCGAAGACTCAAAGGCGAAGTGAACCACAACTTAGTGCATTTATTCTCTCGATCCTCGTCCTGCTGAATGGCTTGGACGGAGATGGTGGATGGAGAAGGCGAGCAGCGACTTGCACTTTCACTTCAACTTGCAGGTGAAGTGACAGGATGGAAAGGATGACTGGGAAGAAGACGAACATTGCGTGATCTCGCTCCTAGTGAATAAGGAGTGACAGGGGGGCCAAGACAGGAGAGAGGACGAGTATGCACGTGCACTCTCTCGTCCTGGTAGACGAATAGGGACGAGAGGATGACCGGGCCTATAACAAATAGGAACGTCCGCTCTCTCGTCCTTGTGAATGATTAGGACGAGGCAAGTCACCCTGGCGGAAGGATAAGACAAGGGAGACAATAAACAGCAATGTTTCGTGCTCGATGGACGCGAGCAGGGAGAGGACGAGCATAAAATCACACTCTCTCGTCCTAATGGACGAACAGGGCGGCGGAGGACGAGACTAAGCAAGGACGAACACAAAATCACGCTCTCTCGTCCTAATGGATTACATGGCAGCAGAAGACACAGGTAGCCAGAGGACAAACATAAAGACACACCCTCTCGTCGTGATGTAGGACTAAGGGAGCGGAGGACGAGACTAGGCAAAGGACGAACAGGAAGGCGTCCGATCGTCCTGGAGAATGGGTAGGAAAAGGGCGACAAACTTAGACACATATACGGATGAAAAACGCAGGTCTATGCGGCAACAACAAAAAATGGCTATGGATGAAAAGGCGAGGATGAACAGAAACACAACAGTAGCAACAACAATGCTGTGAAGTAGTATTTTTAGCCGGTGATTTCGGTGTAACGTTGCAGTTAGTTAATGAAATATTGGAGAATAACTGCGCACCGTGGCAAGGGACATAACCGTGTGCTGTCCTCATGTTGAAGTCTGCCGTTACGGAATTGTCTACCTTCGCTGAACGTGTCTCGCCAAATCGTAGGATCGCAAGTACATTCTAATTTCTCGCGACAAAACAGGAACAGGAACCAAAACGACAGCAGCAGCAACAACAACAATCAAGCCGAATCATTGTGGGCACTCTGGCAGTCTCTTATTCCGATATGCATTTCTTCTTCTTCTTCTTCTTCTTCTTCTTCTTCTTCCGCGTTGTGACTTTAAATAAGATATTTTTACATTGATTTTTGCAGCCGAGTTCTAATTTTGCCGACCAAAAAACAGAACAAAAAACTGTTGTTGACTGTCACTATGTTTGTCAGGAAAATGCTCCACGTGCCCATCCCAAATTGAAATCTCACATGCTGGTCGGTTCTGACTTGACTGTGTCGCCATGTTTGTTGCCAAATCTGTCTGTATATGTAGATTTACATGCCGGATGTGTTTGCCATGTGTGTCACGAAATGGAACATCAAATTCCCTCCTGCCAGTTGGTTTTGAGTATGTCGCCTTGTTTGTCACGAAAGCGAACACACCGATTTGCTCAGATTGTGTCGCCATGCTTGTCACGAAATCCAACACGCCGATTTTCTCATATTGTGTCGCCATGCTTGTCACGAAATCCAACACGCCGATTTTCTCAGACTGTGTCGCCATGCTTGTCACGAAATCCAACACGCCGATTTTCTCAGACCGTGACGCCATGTTTGTCACGAAATCCTACACGTCAGTTGGTTCTGACCGTGTCGCCATGCTTGTCACGAAATCCAACACGCCGATTTTCTCAGACTGTGACGCCATGTTTGTCACGAAATCCAACACGTCAGTTGGTTCTGACCGTGTCGCCATGTTCGCCAACTGTGTCACCAAACAGACTGACAACGCTCGCACACCAGCCGCCTGTGGCCGTACGTGTCACACACATGACACGTGGCACAGACACGTGACACAGGCACGTGATAAAGACGTGATACAGACACATAATACAGACACGTGACACAGACACGGGAGAATTGTTTGTCCTGCATTGGCCAGGCCATCAGTGAAAGGAATATATGTCGGTCTAGCCACAAGATCGCTTGGTTGTAATTCTGTTCCTTCGTGTTAGCCTACGAAACGGAAAGACGTCTATCTGGTTGTGGTAGTGTGGAGACCCTTAGACCATTATTACGTGACTTTGACTCTGTTCCTCTGTGTGTCACGAAACGGAAAGACGTATATCTGGTTGTGGTAGTTTCGAGACCCTTAGACAATTATTACGTGACTTTGACTTTGTCCCTCTGTGTGTCACGAAACGGAAAGACGAATCCCGACGTCCGTGTGGTTGTGATAGTGTCGTGACCTAGAAACCTTGTCACGTACGCTCTGGTGAGATTGCCCGGATGCCATGTGGTTGTGACTGTGTCGCCTTATCGACCCTGACCTTACCTGTGTGACCATCCTCCCCATGTGTTCACCTTTGTCGTCAAGGAACGCCCGAGAAGAGATTTCGAACAGGAAGGATTCCACTGGCCGGTCCACTGTCTTACATTTTGAAATATTTTTTATTCTGTTGTTTGAACCCATGTGACAATCGCCACTGAGGTCATATACTGTGTATAATTATTCTCGCGTCACTGCCTGATGTTTGATTCTTTATAATTATTACTGGTTTGCGCGCACGTCTTGTAGTCTTGTTTCTTACTGCCCATGTGACAACCCCCCCCCCCCTTTTCCCCCTCCCCCACCCCCCTTTACCTTTTCAGGTGACCTTGACATTAGATGTGACGTCTGTATTTTACTGAGGCGAAAAAAATGTTCTTGCTGATACGAGATTTGTTTAATCACTTTTTTCTTCTTCTTCTTCTTCTTCTTCTTCTTCTTCTTCTTCTTCTTCTTCTTCTTCTTCTTCCTCTCCACTGCCGTATTCATTTTATATCAATATACATGAATGGTTTGGTTTTGTATATTGTACAGACTACTGTGGTGTGCACATCTCTCTCTCTCTCTCTCTCTCTCTCTCTCTCTCTCTCTCTCTCTCTCTCTCTCTCTCTCTCTCTCTCTCTCTCTCTCTCTCTCTCTCGATCGAATCGATCGATCGCGAACGAACGAACGAACGAACGAGCGACATTTACAGTAACATTCTTTTTCTTCTACTCCTCCTTCTCTCCTCCTCCTCCTCCTCCTCCTCTTCTTCTTCTTCTTCTTCTTCTTCTGTTATACTAATAATATTTTTTTCGCTTGTTTCATTATTGTTAGTATTTGTCCTAGTCATAACTCATTGATACAGAGTGAATGGGTAAAAAAAAAAAGAAGAGAGAGAGAGAGAGAGAGAGAGAGAGAGAGAGAGAGAGAGAGAGAGAGAGAGAGAAGAACTAATGGGGGAAATGCGCTAACAATCAAAAGGAAATCTTTGGGGGAAAAGAACGCTCCCCGCTGTAAGCAAAGATCGAGGTTTGGTCCCTTTCGCCATCGACTCTTTATTTCTCTTTCCTCTCCATCTATTGATTTTACATCTTCTTCCGCATCGGAGGACTCACACTCACACCACAGCCACTCACCACTGACTGTCTTGAATTATTACTGTTATCGATTTTGCCTTGCGAGTGTGAATTATTCCTTCCCTTGTGCAGCCTACCTGTTTATCTCCCTTTGTGGTTACAACACCCTGAGAGACCTTTTCTTGTGTGAATATTTATATTGCTGATTTGTGTTGTTGCTGCTGCTGCATGTGTGTGTGTGTGTGTGTGTGTGTGTGTGTGTGGTGGTGCGTGGTGGTGGTGTGGTGTGCGTGTGTGTGTGTGGTGTGTGGTGCGTGTGTGCGTGCGTTGCGTGGTGTGTGCGTGTGTGTGTGTTGTGTGTGTGTGTGTGTGTGTGTGTGTGTGTGCGTGGTGGTGGTGTGCCTGTGTGTGTGTATGTGCTGGTGTGTGTGTGTGTGTGTGTGGGTGTGTGGGTGTGTGTGAGTGTGGGTGTGGGTGCCTCGCGCGTGTGTGCTTATATGGACGTGTGCTGCCTTTCCTTCAGATATCCTACTATTTTGTTTTTCCTTTTATACATTTACTATATGTAATGTGCATATGCGTTGGGAGTGTGTGTGCATGCGTGCGTGCGTGCGTAGGTGCTGGGCGTTTGTGTATGTGCGTGCTCCCTGGAAGCAAACGAAGAAAGTTTCCACCGGTATATAATAACACGTTTAACTTGTGTTTTCTCTTGGATATTAAATTCCGTCAGCAGCTTCGAATAACTTAAGCTGAGACTCAGTCTAGCACCTCTCAGTTTGAGCACGTACTTGACATGACTTCAGTTTACTTTGATCGGACTTTGCATAATGTCAGCGATCTGTAACATTTCCTATCTTCGAGACCCACACCAAAAGCACCGACCGCAAACGTCTTTCTATACATAGATTTAACGACTTCGATTGCTGGTGATGTATATCTTCGACTCGAGTTCCCTATTATGGTCACCCTCAGGTTTCAATTCGTCCTATCTCTGTGCTTGTTGTTATCGTTGTTTTCATTATTTATTATGGCTTTAAACAAAATCAAATAAAAATTTCCTTTGCCGTGCGAGTGAAGGCCACTGGTTTAAACCATGTGCCTCGTCCTGTACGGTTGACGGGAGGTTCAAATCCTAGAACTAACTAACCAACTAACTGTACCCAGCAACGTCAGTCTGGAACGTAAATTATTGTGACGTCACTGTGACGTTATGGGCTGTGCCTGGAATAGAAGAGAACTCCTTTTTCTTCTTGTTCTTCTTTTATATGGATCTTGGCGGTACACGGTCGAACTGAAAATAAATATTCAAGTTTTTTTTTCCTTCCTACTTCGCACGCACGCAAGCACACACACACACACACACACACACACACACACACACACACACACACACACACACACACACACACACACACACACACACACACACACACATACACACACACACGCGCGCGCGCGCGCGCACGCACACACACACACACACACACACACACACACACAAAACACACACACACACACACACAAAACACACACACACACACACACACACACACACACACACACACACACACACACACACACACACACACACACGCATCTATATATACAGTCTCTTTAGAGGTTTCTATTGTCGTGGGTGACCATTTGCGGGTCGCAGGACATTGAAGTCCAGTATTACTAACTACCTAGAGCTTTTTATTTCTAAATGTGTTAAAGATGTCAGTGACGATAAGATGAGAATGGGGGCTGGGATGGAGGGAGGGTGGGGGGGGAGGGGGGGGGAGAATGAAAGTGAACAAAATTTTGCCTCCTTTGGCGGCTTTCTCAGAAACTGTGTGGAGACCTCTGCGAAATGAAAGTTATAGAACATTTACCAAACAAATGTCTATGGAATGTTGGGTGTAGGTACCGATGAAACGAAACGGATTTGGTCTACAAACCAGATCATAAGGAGCATAGGTTACCCCCCCCCCCCCCTCCCCCCACACACACACACGCACACCCCATACCACCACCCACCCCCCCCCCCCCCCCCTACCCCCATCACCACCGCCCTCCCGAAATAATTGTACAGCACAACTATATCAAATCCTGAAATTTACCGATACTTGGGTGGAATCAAATATGAGATATCAGAATACGGTTGAAAATGTGTACTAAGTCATGACAAACTAAGGTATACTTACAAAAAGGTTGTTGTTGTTTTTCTGTTGGGGCATGGAGATGTGTATAGATATTACACGTTCAGGATTTTGCTGAACTCAGTATACGGATTCACTTTGACGTTGTTTTCCCGTTTGATTCTTTCCTATGGATCCATTACGTATTTTTATTTGTATTTTTTACTTTATTTAATGATAAAATTCCTTGTCAATTATTTTGTTTCCTCTACACATTCCAGGAATACCGATGTGGATTATTTCCCTTTCTTACGCCAGTTAATAAACACAATCCAAAGATGTCTTGTTGTCTTTAAAGTGTGTGTAATGACAGCTGGAATGCAGTAACAGAAGGTGTGTGTGTGTGTGTGTGTGTGTGTGTGTGTGTGTGTGTGTGTGGTGTTGTGTGTGTGTGTGTGTGTGTGTGTGTGTGTGTGTGTGTGTGTGTGTGTGTGTGTGTGTGTGTGTGTGCGTGTGCATATCATTTGCGTTTGTATGCATGTCCTTGTGAATGTGTGTGTGTGTGTGTGTGTGT
>JABMCL010003595.1:142500-147500 GCA_018857735.1 Alviniconcha marisindica | reverse complement strand
TTTCTATGTTATAGAGCACTTGTTGGCTATTATCAAGAGTCAATGGTTATATCTATATGTTAGAGCACTTGTTGGTTATTATCAAGGGTCAATGGTTATGTCTATATGTTATAGAGCATTTGTTGGTTATTATCAACGGTCAGTGGTTATGTCTATATGTTATAGAGCATTTGCTGGTTATTATCAACGGTCAATGGTTATATCTCTATGCTATAGAGCATTTGTTGGTTATTATCAAGGGTCAATGGTTATAACTCTATGTTATAGAGCACTTGTTGGTTGTTATTATCAAGGGTCAATAGTTATGTCTAGATGTTATAGAGCTCGTGTTGGTTATTATTAAGAGTCAATGGTTATAACTCTATGTTATAGAACATTTGTTGGTTATTATCAATGGTCAATGGTTATATCTCTATGTGATAGAGCACTTGATGGTTATTATCAAGGGTCAAGGGTTATATCTAGATGTTATAGAGCACTTGTTTATTATTATCAAGGGTCAATGGTTATATCTCTATGTTATAGTGCACGTGTTGGTTATTATCATTCGTCAATGGTTATATCTAGATGTTATAGAGCACGTGTTGGTTATTATCAAGGGTCAATGGTTATATCTATATGTTATATAGCACTTGTTGGTTATCATCAAAGGTCAATGGTTATATCTATATGTTATAGAGCACTTGTTGGTTATTATCAAGGGTCAATGGTTATATCTATATGTTATAGAGCACTTGTTGGTTATCATCAAAGGTCAATGGTTATATCTATATGTTATAGAGCACTTGTTGGTTATTTTCAAGCATAGGCGTCAATTTCCATATCAAAGGTGGGGAAAAAAAACTATTACCAATGGTTATATCTCTATATTATACAACACACATGCTGGTTTAAATGACCTGTGTCACAACACACTGACACCAGCAACAATACCAGAGCTACATTAAATCTTTATGCAACAGGACTTCCTGAGGCAGAAGGGGGGGGGGGGGGGGGGGGTCAGACAGCTAGATTTATAGGGTTGTATCAGAGAAAGAGGAGTTCGTGAGCCGGTTTGGCCCAACGGTAAGGCGTTAGGCTGGTAAGCAGAAGTGCTTCGGCTCGATTCCGCTTCGGCTCTCCTTTCTCTTTAAAAAAAAGGTTGTGGTCTGTGGACACTGTTTTGTGACTTTGTCCCTCACAGTTAATGAAACATTAAAACGGCTCTTATTGCTGCCCATCTTAATGCAAGAGTCATTCTGGTGGTGACAGTGTAGCGATAGGTATATAATCTCCCTCTTCTCCCCATCCCACCCCCCCCCACCCCACCTTTCTACCCGTCCCTAATTAATTAATTAATTTCTGTTTATTTAGTAAGAGGAGTGCAGTGCATCCGACATCATTATTATCATCATTATTGTTATCATCTTCATCATCATCATCGTCTTCATTAGCAGCTGCAGCAACAGTAGCAACAGCATCATCATCATTATAGTCAGAATGCTTGTGTGTGTGTGTGTGTGTGTGCGTGCGTGCGTGCGTGCGTGCGTGCGTACGTGCGTGCGTGCGTGCGTGCGTGCGTGCGTGTGTGTGTGTGTGTGTGTGTGTGTGTGTGTGTGTGTGTGGTGTGTGTGTGTGTGTGTGGTGGTGTGTGTGTGTGTGTGGTGTGTGTGTGTGTGTGTGTGTGTGTGTGTGTGTGTGTGTGTGTGTGTGTGTATGTATGTGTGCGCGCGCGCGTATACGCTTAGAATAGTCTCTAGGGACAAGATTTTGCGCTTTAAAAATACTTTAATGATTATTAATCATTAATTATGAAAAAGACATTTCGTCTACCTGGAACGCCTCCGATGACTCGGGTTGTCCATTAACACCCCTACTGACTTCTAACCCCGTCATGGCCTTGACCCTTTGGGACAGGCCAGCAGCGACCTTGTCTGTGTCATCCACCCAGGACCTGAAATGAATGTGTATAGTTTGTGTATAGTTCATATATTCACACATTTATACATTAGTATATAGCAGCTGAAATAAAATTGCGATCAAGTGAAAAGGCCAAGATATTCAAGGGTTGGCCTTGTCTGTGTCACCTACCCAGGACCTAAAATGAATGTGTATAGTTTATATATTCACATTAGTATATAGCACCTGAAATAAAATTACAGTCAAGTAAAAAGGCCAATAGATTCAAGGGTTGGCCTTGTCTGTGTCACCTACCCAGGACTTGAAATGAATGTGCATAGTTTGTATATAGTTCATAATTATACTCACACATTTATACTTTAGTATATATCACCCAAAATAAAATTACAATCAAGTAAAAAGGCCAAGAGAGTCAAGGGCTGGCCTTGTCTGTGTCACCTGTCACCAGGACCTGAAATGAATGTGTAGATTTTATATACACACATATTATACATTAGTATATAGCATCTGAAATAAAATTACAGTCAAGTAAAAAGACCAATAGATTCAAGGGTTGGCCTTGTCTGTGTCACCTACCCAGGACCTGAAATGAATGTTTATAGTTCATATACTCACACATTTATACATTAGTACATAGCACATGAAATACAATTACAATCAAGTAAAAAGGCCAAGAGATTCAAGGGTTGGACTTGTCTGTGTCACCTACCCAGGACCTGAAATGAATGTATACAGTTTGTGTATATTTTATATACTCACACATTTGTACATTAGTATATAGCACCTGATATAAAATTACAATAAAGTAAAAAAGACCAAGATATTGAAGGGTTGGCCTTGTCTGTGTCACCTGCCCAGGACCTGAAATGAATGTGTATAGTTTATATACTCACATTAGTATAATACAGCACCTGAAATAAAATTGCAATCAAGTAAAAAGGCCAAGAGATTCAAGGGTTGGCCCACACTCCGAGCATCGTTTCCGGCACCTTCCTCCAAACTCTGCCAGATTTAGTTACGCCACTGAAGGGGCACTCTTTATCTCCGCGCAGCTGTCCACCGACGCGGTCAGCGCCCTCCGAAAGGTTCGGGTACTGATGTTGTGGAAGCAGCCTAGCGCCCAAGCACGCACGTAAACATGAGACGCATCCACCCCGGGTAAAAAAAAGGAGTTCCGTCTCGATTCAATCGATTTTGGTTTTTTTATTTGAGCTAGCTTAAGCAACATGGTCAGTTATAAAACAAACATCTGATATAATCTGATTTTGTTTGTAACAAACTTACTATGTTTGAGCACCAACAAAAAATTGCTCGTTAGCTGACAGTTTTCTGGACCCTATTGCGTAACTAAATACGGCAGTGGTTGAAGGAAGGATGTCGTAAACCAGCGCTTGGAGTTTGGGGTTGACCTTGTCTGTGTCACCTACCCAGGACCTGAAATGAATGTGTAAAGTTTATATACTCCCATTAGTACATAGCACCTGAAATAAAATTACAATCAAGCAAAAAGGCCAAGAGATTGAAGGGTTGTTGGCCTTGTCTGTGTCACCTACACAGGACCTGAAATGAATGTGTATAATTTATATACTCACATTAGTATATAGCACCTGATATAAAATTACAATATATAAAAAAAGTCCAAGAGATTCAAGGATTGACTATTGTTGGCTAGGAGCATTTGCTAATAGCTTAGCTTAACTGCTCATGCTATGATTTTGTTTTTCCATATTGACTTGAACGTAAATAAACTTTGCTTAAACCAAGGGTTGATACTCCTCCTGAACGTTTACCTTGACACTGCCTCGACCTTTAGTAACAAACTAACGGCAATTTTGTCTTGGACAACTAAAAAAGGCTCTAAAATGTACGTACCTCATAAATTCTTATGATGTCATGCACCACTCGAAATGAATGAATGGATGAATATATAACTCACTTCTCTTCTTTTTTTTATAAGACTAAAGAAAATTATCAAATAAATTCAAAAATAATGGTTGATTCCGGCTGTTGAGGCATCAGCCAACCATCCTGTGTGCCCGTTGTGACAACTAATTAAGCCACGACGCCCAGGTAATATGGTAATTATTATGCACACTTCACTGTATATGTTTGTAAAAATGTGCACCAACGCAGACATGCGTACGACCAAAGATGGCATTTTTTTTACCATTTTGCTTTTACAGCAGCGACAGAAACTACGGAAACCAGAAGTCATAGAGTCTTTCATGAACAGAATAAAGTAAATCGCGGTATCACAGGCTGTTGTTGTAGTAGTCGTGCAGTAGTGGTGGGGGTGGTGATGGTGGTTTCAGCAGCATCAGCATCAAGCAGCAAGGTCCGGGACGTACAGATAAAAGACAACCCATTTCCTTAATTTAGACTGTCGCGTATTATCGGCGGAAGCTGCGACAAGTATCATAAAAGTTTTGTCGCGACAAGCATACTTTTGTCGTGACTAAAGATGTGTTTTGTCGCGACAACCACGTGTTTGTCGCGACAAAAAATATATGCTTGTCGCGACAAAACTTTTCTCGTGACAAAATTATGTTTGTTGCGACAAATAGTTGTCACGACAAGAAGCACGTGTTTGTCGCGACAAACATACTTTTGTCGCGACAAGCATATTTTTGTCGCGATAAAGACATACTTGTGTCAGCTACCGCCAATGACTTGCAGAACTGAATCAACACGCAAGGGAGATAATTAGCGCTCGAAAGTCGTCACACAAACACAACAACAAAGACGTGAGTCGCCTACAGTAACGGCTGAGGATGTACCTCTGGTGGAGTTTATGTACTTTGTATTTACACGCATGCCACGTGAAAGCTACCGTCGGCGACTGGGTCGTTGTCGTGTTTGTGTGACGTCTTTCGAGCGCTAATTAACTCTCTTGTGGAATGAGTGAACAACTGCTGGTGAGGTTGACAAAATAGAACAACTCTAGAGAAATGTACTCACCTATACGACTAAACACAAGGAACAATTAAACACAAACTCTTTCGACAGAGAGTCTTCGTCTGGTGTAGAAGAGAGATAGCAAATAGTAAAAGAAGGGAGTTAACATGAAGATATACAAGGAGTTGAAGTAAAACATTGTTTAA
>JABMCL010003595.1:127500-130000 GCA_018857735.1 Alviniconcha marisindica | reverse complement strand
ACAACAGTAACAACATTAACAACACCAACAACAGTAACAACATTAACAACACCAACAACAGCAAAAGCAGCAACAACAACAACAGTAACAACAACAGTAACAATAACAAACAAGATCAACATTAACAACACCAACAACAGCAAAAGCAACAACAACAACAACAGTAACAGCAACAGTAACAATAACAAACAAGATCAACATTAACAACACCAACAACAGCAAAAGCAACAACAACAACAACAGTAACAGCAACAGTAACAATAACAAACAAGATCAACATTAACAACACCAACAACAGCAAAAGCAACAACAGCAACAACAACAGTAACAACAACAGTAACAATAACAAACAAGATCAACATTAACAACACCAACAACAACAAAAGCAACAACAACAACAACAGTAACAGCAACAGTAACAATAACAAACAAGATAAATAATAACAAACAATTATAATGAAAAACAAACCAAAAGCAAGCAACAGCTAGAGCAACAATTTGAGAAATATTAAGGAACAATAACAACAACAAAGCGACATCAATAACAGACCTTTCGTTGTTGCTGTTTTGCGACGATTTAGAACAGATGTTATCATACAAATAAAAAGAACAAAAGAACAACAACAACAAAATATGTAGGCATATGGATGACTGCAGAGATGCCTTTTTCTACAATAAGTTACGACCAAACGATTTGTCAGAAAAACAATGTCGTCAATATCCAAACACATAAAAGGTTAAAAAGTACGCTATTTATTTATTAGGACAAAACACAACATTCGAATTGTCGGGGTAATCCTTTTCTCTTTCTTTTTTCAAGCTACAAAACAACACTTGTTAAAAGACAGTTAAACGGTGAAAACTGAGTTGTAGGATGCCTATCTGCTGATAACTGACCTCAACGCACAAGGCAGTTAATTAGCGCTCGAAATACGTAACACAGGTACATCAACAAAGACCCGAGTCGCCTACGGTAACTCTCACCTGGCATGCGTGTAAATACAAGGTACATAAACTCCACCAGAGGTACATCCTCAAATTGATGGTTCACCTGTTATGTAGATCTGTGTTTGTGTCATCACTATTATTCAAAGTGGACACAAAAAGAGAACCTGTCCCATTCTCAATTAATTTCATTCCGCTCTGCCAACGCTTTAACGATTAGATTTTTGTTTACAACACATTCTGTCTTTCGTTTACAAATCCGTCAATACCGTACATATTTCCTACTGAATTCAATACTATCGTACCTGTTTTACCAGACTTGATACCAATGTCACTCACTGAAAAGTTCACGCAGACAGCCAGCTTCATCCCATGCAAAACTAGGCGTCGATAACAACGCCCCAAGGGGCGGTAATAGGTTACATATCATTTGCATATATGATGAGACAATTAGTAGGCAGTTCCTATAAACGCCGAGCCTTCAGGCACAATTGTTACGACACATGTGGAAGAAAATCGACACATTTGGTAGTCTGTCAACCTGACTATCAATGAAAACCACACGAAGAGGGAGCCGGTCCATTTTACATTCATTACATCATTTTAGCCTGTGGATACTGTCTAGATAGGGGAATAACAGAAAAGGGAGATAATTAGCGCTCGAAAACTCAATTTTTGGAAATTTTCAAAAACCGGGGGGGGTGTAGTTTCCACCCAAAAAGTTTGAGTGTGTGCGTCTGTTTGTGTGTGTGTGTGTGTGTGTGTGTTTTTGTGTGTGTGTGTGTGTGTGTGTGTGTGTGTGTGTGTGTTTTGTGTTTTTGTGTGTGTGTGTGTGTGTGTGTGGTGTTTGTGTGGGGGGGGAGGGGTGTGTGTTTTTGTGTGTGTGTGTGTGTGTGGGGTGTGTGTGTGTGTGTGTGTGTGTGTGTGTGTTTTGTGTGTGGGGTTTTGGTGTTGGGGGTTTTGTGTGTGTGTGGGGGGTTTGGGGGTTTTTGTGGGGTGTGTGTTTTTTTTTTTTGTCTCTCTCTCTCTCCCCTCTCTCCCCTCCCCCTCTCTCTCTCTCTCTCTCCCCCTCTCTCTCTCTCTTTTCTCTCTCCCCCCCCCCACACACCCCCCCACACACACACACACACACAAAACACACACACACACACACAGGCTAAACAACCCAACCCCACCCCACACCCCCAACACACCCCACAAAACACACACACACCCCACCCCACACCCCCACACACACACACACACACACACACACCAACCCCCACAAAAACACCCCCAAAACCACAAAACACACAACACACCAAACACACACACACACACACACACACACACCCCACACACCCCCACACACACCACACCCCCCCACACCACCACCCCGCAGCCACACACACACACAAACACACAACACACCCACACACACACCACCACCACCACCACCACCACCACCACCCCACCACCACCACCCCCCCGCGCGCCCACACACACACACACACACCCCCACACACACACACAAAACACCCCACACAAAACACACCCCCACACCCCACACCCCACA
>JABMCL010003595.1:102500-105000 GCA_018857735.1 Alviniconcha marisindica | reverse complement strand
GACTGATTAACTGACTGACTGACTGTTTGAACATTACTTTTCAACGATGAAGAGATCGTCTAGCACCAGCGCCGTCTGACAAATCTGCCGTTGTTACAATACTGCTAGTAAATAATAAGAGAGAGAGAGAGAGGAGAGAGAGAGAGAGAGAGAAGAGAGAGAGAGAGAGAGACAGACAGAGAGACAGAGACAGAGACAGAGACAGAGACACAGACAGACAGACAGACAGACAGAGGCAGAAAGAGAGACAGAGACAGACAGACGGAGACAGACAGACAGACAGAGACAGACAGGGACACGACAGACAGACAGACAGAGAGAGAGAGACAGAGAGACAAAAAGAGATGAGAGAGAGACAGAGACAGACAGACAGACAGACAGACAGACAGACAGACAGACAGACAGACAGACAGAGGCAGAAAGAGAGACAGAGACAGACAGACAGAGACAGAGACAGACAGACAGACAGACAGCGACAGACAGGGACACGGACAGACAGACAGACAGAGACACACACACACACAGACAGAGAGACAAAAAGAGACGAGAGAGAGAGAGAGAGAGAGAGAGAGAGAGAGAGAGAGAGAGAGAGAGAGAGAGAGAGAGACAGACAGACAGACGGAGACAGACAGACAGACAGACAGACAGAGACACAGAGAGAGACAGAGACACAGAGAGAGACAGAGACAGACAGGGACACGGACAGACAGACAGACAGAAACATACACACACAGAGACAGAGAGATAAAAAAGAGATGAGAGAGAGAGAGGGGGGGGGGGAGAGAGTGTGTACTGAGGGGGGGGGGGGGGGGGGGGGGGGGGGGGGGGGGGGGAGAGAGAGAGAGAGAGACAGACAGACAGACACACAGACACACAGACACACAGACAGACACAGACAGACAGACAGAGACAGACAGAGACAGAGAGACAGACAGAGACAGAGACAGAAAAACTTGCATAGCCTATAACTATGGATGTGATAGTACAGGGGCTTGTGCACTTTGTATGTACTGCGGTTTCCTGTTCGCTCAGCTGGAGGGAGAATACGACGGCCTGACGCCTCTCATCCTGGCGTCACTGAGGGGTCAGATGGGCAGTGCCGTCACGCTGATGGACCTGGGCGCTGACGTCAACAGGGCGGTGGGTGATAACCACAAAAAGACACCGATGTCCGCAGTCTTGGAAGGGTGAGTCGTGTATCAACAAGACCATTCACACACAAACACACGCACACACACGCACGCACGCACGCACGAACACCACCACGCACGCACGCACGCACGCACGCACGCACTGCACGCACGCACGCACGCACGCACGCACGCACGCACGCACGCACCACCACGCACACACGCACACACACACACACACCTCACCACCACACGCACGCACGCACTCATCACGCTCCACCACTCACGCACGCACGCACCACCACGCACGCACGCACACACACCACACACACACACACACACCACACACACACACACACTTACACACTCACTCCACTCACCTCACACACACACACACACACACACACACACACCACCACACACACACACACCACACACATACAGGCACACACACAGGCACTAACTCACACGCGCACGCACACACACACACACAGCACACACACACGCAACACACACACACACACACACACACACACACACACACACACACACACACGCACGCACGCACGCACGCACGCACGCACGCACTCACGCGCACACACACACAATATCAGCCTGGTTTGACCTAAGTGTACGACGTTAGGCTGGTCAGCCGAGGGACCGCAGTTAGATTCCTCATCGGCTCTCCATTCTCTCCAGAAGTTCTGGTTCATGGACACTGTCTTGTGATTTTGTCCCTCACTATTTATAAACATTAAAATGACTCACATCTCTGCCCATCTTAATGCAGAATCATTCTAACGGTAACAGTGTAGCGTTAGCTACAATCTCCCTCTTCCCCCACCTCCTGGGATCTCGACAACGACTTCCGTGACAGCCACTTTGATCATTCTTTTCCCCTCAACGATCAACGACAACTTTCATGACAGCCACTTTGATCAATCTTTTCCCCTCAACGATCAACGACTTCCATGACCGCCACTTTGATCATTTATTTTTTTCCTCAACGATCAACGACTTCCATGAAATGCCACGTTTTGACAGCCACTTTGATCATTTTTTTTTTCCTCAAAGATCAGCAACAACTTCCATGACAGCCACTTTTTAACAGCCACTTTCATCATATTTTTCCCCTCTACGATCAACAACAACTTCCATGACAGCCACTTTTTGACAGCCACTTTGATCATTTATTTTTTTCCTCAACGATCAGCAACAACTTCCACGACAGCCACTTTTTAACAGCCACTTTGATGACTCTCTCTCTCAGTAAAAATGAGGAGATGGCCGAGGTGTTGTTATCGCGAGGAGCGGACACAAGTCGTCTGTACGGCGACGGTCACACCATCGCCCACATGGCGGCCCTCAGA
>JABMCL010003595.1:75000-85000 GCA_018857735.1 Alviniconcha marisindica | reverse complement strand
AAAAGAACAAACAAACAAACAATAACCAGTTAAATTTCTTGGCACAACCCGTCCAGAAAATATAATAGGCAAACATTTTATTTTATTTTTTATAGTTTTAATTTATTTTTGTTTTTGTATTTTTGTTTTTGTTTTTGTTGTTAGACTAGTTTGGATTCCCAGCGCCTGTTGTATTTATTCGCTGGCTCAGTCAGCCGACAGCTAGAAAGATTACAGACTTTGGCCTCCGGTATGCTATAGACGGATATCGGGAAAACCCGAACTGGGCGAAAACGGATGGAGAAACCCGTCATTTCTGAGGAAAAGATGGCTCTCCGCTGACGTTGTAGTCGTGTGTTGGTGTAAAACTGCGGATTGTGTAGGCTACAGTGCTTAGAGAAAAGAATTATCGTGGACACGCGATCATCTGTTGTTGTGGTTTCATAGCTGTATTCGGCAAATGTGACACTAACTCTGCCGTACTTGTGACAGTGTGGTGAGTTTTCGCTGCTGACAGTGACACCTGCGACATTCGGTAAAAACCAGTGGTGAGTATAAAGACAGCGATACAAACCTTCCGTGCTATTTCTGTGGACGTTAAGCACCATGTTTACTTCCGTGCTTTCACAGTTCAGGAGCTGTGTGAGAGTCGAGGTGGCCGTCCTGAGCTGTCCGTCCTAACGAGCCTTCTGGTTTCCGTGGACGTAAAGAATTATTGAACCATGCTTCGGCATTGGTCACAACTTGTCCCTAATATGTCAACTGACATCTGAGGACATTAAGCAACACATCACCACCACCACCACTTCCGTGCTTATTTTGGTGTTGACATTCGTGTCAATATAGTCTGTGTACGTATTGCAGGGGTTATGAGAAAAGTGTGTGCTTCTGAATCGCGTGTATAGAATGTGTTTATAGTGTGCTGTGCCGCGCTGTGTCGGTACACTGTTGACATAGCTATTTCTCGGCCAGTGTGCGGTCCTGTACACGAAACTGAAACAGTGCATGTACAGGCACTCGAAATTGATAACAATGTTTGGTTCTACGCTTGTTCGTTTTTTTAGTTTTTAGTTTTGTTTTGTTTGTTTTGTTTTGTTTTGTTTGTTAATATATATACACAAAAATGTGTGTGTGTGTGTGTGTGTGTGTGTGTGTGTGTGTGTGTGTGTGTGTGTGTGTGTGTGGTGTGTGTGCTATTGCTGCTGTGTTTAAAATGTTTGTTTGTTTGTTTTGCTATTATTATTAATTGTAGGTTTTTTGTTTGTTTGTTTATTTATGTGTTGTTGTGTGTTTGATTTGGGGGTGTTTGTTTGTTTTTGTTGTGTTTTTTGTTTGTTTTTGTTTGTTTGTTTGTTTTTTGTTGTCGTTTGTTTGTTGTTGTTTTGTTTTGGGGGCTATTGGGGGGGTTGCTTTATGTGTTCTTGGTACCACAAAATTGAAATCCAAAAACCCGGGTTTAAAGGGAAAAGATGTTGATCTTCAGAGGTTCCCGCATACAGCCAAAGCAGTAGCAGGTGTAGTATGTGTAGTAGTAGTAGTATATATATAGAGTAGAGTAGTAATGTTGTTTTGCTGTTGTTGTTGCTTCTTTTCTCTCAAAATTTGTCATTATTATTTTTTTCTTTTATTTTCTTTTTTATTATGACTATGTTCTAATGGTTTGCTGGTTAGCAGCATATATAGGTAGTAGTAGTTAGTAGTGTAGTAGTATAGTAGTAATTTGTTTTTTGCTGTTTTTTGTTGCTATCATCATCATCATCAATAATTATGATCATTTTATTTTCTTCTTTTTGCTTTTTTATTTTTTTAATGGGTTCGGTTATTGAATTTGTAAAAATTACATAGACTATCCTGTTATGCTTACACTGTCTCATTGTTCGGTCAGCGTCTTTTTGTGATCATTGTCTCGATCCGTTAATTTTCTGTGTCGTGAAAAATGCACTCAGCAACCGGCAGCGCTGTGCGTGTGCTCATTTCGATGTGTGACACCCCGTGCGTGCTAGCGCATTAAAAGGATACAATGATTTTATTCCCCAATTATTTTTAAAATGTACACAGGCATTTTTTGGGTACGTTACATACATCATTAAAAACGACAAAAAATTTCTTCCCTTTTTTAAATTAAAGTTTAAAATTCAAAATGAACAATTATTCTTCTCTTTCCTCTCTCTCTCTCTCTCTCTCTCTCTCTCTCTCTCTCTCTCTCTCTCTCTCTCTTCTCTCCTCTTTCTCTTTCCCCCCCCCCCCCCCCCCCAAAATCATTTACCATTATTATTAACCCGACTGTTCAGTGATGGCGGATATGCCAAGTGATGCGATTGTGTGTCCGACTACCCAGTGATGATGTTGGGTGATGTAACTGCCTTGTGATGATGTTGGGTGATGTAACATCCTTGTGATGTTGTTTTAGTGATGTAACTGCCTTGTGGTGATGCTGGGTGATGTACCTGCCGTTTGATGATGTTGGGTGATGTAACTTCCTTGAGATGATGTTGGGTGATGTAACTTTTGTGATGATGTTGGGTGATGTAATTACCCAATGATGATGTTGGGTGATGTAACTGCCTTGTGATGATGTTGGGTGATGTAATTACCCAATTATGATTTGGGTGAGAAAACCCCTTATGATTTGGGTGAAAAACCCGGCCTTGGATGATTTTGGGGGATGAACGGGCCTTGGGGGGTTTTGGATGTTGGGTGATGTAACTGCCTTGGATGATGTTGGGTGATGTAACCCTTGTGATGATGTTGGGGGGTGAAACCGGCCTTGTGATGATGTTGGGTGATTAATTTTGGATGTTGGGTGATGTAACTGCCGGATGATGTTGGGTGATGTAACCCTTGTGATGATGTTGGGTGATGTAACTGGGATGTTTGGGTGATGTAACTGGATGTTTGGGGTGATGTAACTCCGGGGTGATGTTGGGTGATGTAATTTCCCTTGTGATAATGTTGGGTGATAACTGCCGTGATGATGTTGGGTGATGTAACTCCCGTGATGATGTTGGGTGATGTAACTGCCCTGTGATGATGTTGGGTGATGTAACTACCCAGTGATGCTGTTGGGTGATGTAACTGCCCTGTGATAATGTTGGGTGACCTAATTGCCCAGTGATGATGTTGGGTGATGTAACTACCCAGTGTTGCTGTTGGGTGATGTAACTGCCCTGTGATAATGTTGGGTGACGTAACTGCTTTGAGATGATGTTGGGTGATGTAAATAATTTATAACTGAATCTCCTACTTCCCACGCAGCGGTGGCGGACATGGCGGATGTCCGAGTGATGCGCGGACCGGACTGGCAGGACGGGGACGCGGATGGAGGGGAGGGCCATCTGGGCACCCTGACGAAGTTGCTAGGCGACGGCAGGGTGCAGGTGCTGTGGGACAAGGGCGAGGAGAGCACGTGCAGCGCCGGGAGTGAGGGCAGGTTTGACCTGAGGATCTTCGACACGGCGCCAGCAGGTCAGTCGTGGTCTTCACCTGTGCTGAGTCTTAGTTGTCATTGCCTTTGCTGTTTTTGTTGTTGTTGTTGTTGTTTCCACTGCTGCTGCTGCTGGTGTTGTTGTTGTTGTTGTTGCTGCTGCTGCTGCTGGTGTTGTTGTTGTTGTTGTTGTTGTTGTTGTTGTTGTTGTTGCTGCTGCTGCTGGTGGTGTTGTTGTTGTTGCTGCTGCTGCTGCTGTTGCTGTTGTTGTTGCTGATGCTGCTGCTGTTGTTGTTGTTGTTGTTGTTATTATTGATGTTTTTGTTTTTGTTTTTGTTGCTGCTGCTCTTGTTGTTGTTGTTGTTGATGTTGCTGTTGTTGTTGTTGTTGTTATTGATGTTTTTGTTTTTGTTTTTGTTGCTGCTGCTCTTGTTGTTGTTGTTGTTGATGTTGCTGTTGTTGTTGTTGTTATTATTGATGTTTTTGTTTTTGTTTTTGTTGCTGCTGCTCTTGTTGTTGTTGTTGTTGTTGTTGATGTTGCTGTTGTTGTTGTTGTTGTGTTATTCCTGCTGTTGTTGTTGTGTTGGTGTTGTTGTTGTTGTTGTTGTTGTTGCTGGTGCTGGTGCTGTTGTTGTTGAAGATATTTTTGTTGTTTTGTCTTTCCTTTTTACTTTGTTGTTGGTGGTGGTGATGATGGTGGTGGTGGTGGTGGTGGTGTTGCTGGTGGTTGCGGAGTTTTTCATACCTTATCATTATTTACTCGCATGCCAGACGAGAGTCTGCCATAGGTAACTCGGATCTTTGTTGCTGTGTACGAGTGCTAATTATAACTTCCCTGTTTGTTAGCCTTTCCGCTAGGCAAAACAGGTTTTTAAACATGAAATGTCTCTCTTTGTTGGTTAGCCTTTCCACTAGGCCAAAGAGGTTTTTTAAACAGTAAATGTGTCTCTTTGTTAGCCTTTCCACTAGGCCAAACAAGGTTATAAAGATTAAATGTCTCTTTTTGTTTGTCTCCCTTTCCACTAGGCCAAAACGGTTTTTAAACATTAAATATCTCTCTTTGTTTGTTAGCTTTTTGACTAGACCAAACGGGTTTCTAAACAGTAAATGTCTCTCTTTGTTTTTTTTTGTTTTTTATTCGTGGTCAGGGGTCCGTCACCCCAACACCCGCTGTGCTGAATGCGGGGAGGTCGACATCTACGGCATGCTGTGGCGTTGTCAGGACTGCACCGGATGTGACCTCTGCCCTCAGTGCTACAGTGACGACAAACACGACTTACGTCACCGATTTCTACGTTTTGATCATTACAAAAGCGAAGGGTAGGATTCACATTCAGATCTTGGCTCGTGTAAAAAGCAATGAAGGTGAAACGAAGCTCTCTTTATATAATTTGCCTCATTGTTGGAATGATGAATTGGAGAAAAATATGTATTTCGTTTTCGTTCACGTAGTATGTTGTTTATAATACATATTGCACATTTTATTTCAAATGTTTTCATTATTCAGCAGTAATCGATAGAGGTAACTCGCTTTTATGGTACTTTTTTTCTTTTTTTTAAAGTAGTTATACTTTCTTTCTTTTTCTTTCTTTCTGTCTTGCCTTCTTCTTCTTCTTCTTCTTCTTCTTCTTCTTCTTCTTCTTCTTCTTCTTCTTCTTCTTCTTTTTCTTCTTCTTCTTTCTTCTCTTCTTCTTCTTCTTTCTTCTTCTTCTTTCTTCTTTCTTCTTTTCTTTCTTCTTCTTCTTCTTCTTCTTCTTCTTCTTCTTCTTCTTCTTCTTCTTCTTCTTCTTCTTCTTCTTTCTTCTTCTTCTTTCTTCTTTTCTTTCTTCTTCTTTTCTTCTTCTTCTTCTTCTTCTTCTTCTTCTTCTTCTTCTTCTTCTTCTTCTTCTTCTTCTTCTTCTTCTTCTTTTAGCATTTTTGTTGTTGTAGGTGTTGTTTTTGGCTTAGTGCTGTTTTAGTTTTTTGAGAGAATGGTTGTGAAGGGGAGGGGGACGGTGGGGATTATAGTTCAGTACATGTGACTGTTTTCAGGCAATGTGTGCACGCATTGGGTAGTTTGATCACGTGCTGTATTTTTCAGCCAACCGATGAAGAAGAGAAAGATCAGCGTTCGCATGAGAGCGATGGGCATATTCCCTGGCGCCAAGGTCACCAGAGGTCGTGACTGGGTGTGGGGTGATCAGGACGGTCAGTAGTGCTTTTCTTTTTCTTCTTCTTCTTCTTCTTCTTCTTCTTCTTCTTCTTCTTCTTCTCTCTCTCTCTCTCTCTCTCTCTCTCTCTCTCTCTCTCTCTCTCTCTCTCTCTCTCTCTCTCTCTCTCTCTCTCTCTCTCTCTCTCTCTCTTCTGTCTGTCTGTCTGTCTGTCTGTCTGTCTGTCTGTCTGTCTGTCTGCCTTCTCTCTCTCTCTCTCTCTCTCTCTCTCTCTCTCTCTCTCTCCTCTCTCTCTCTCTCTCTCTCTCTCTCTCTCTCTCTCCTTTTCTTTTTCTTCTCTCTCTTCTTCTTTTTTCTTCTTCTGTCTTTTCTCTCTCTCTCTCTTCTCGTTTTTTTCTTTCTTTCATTTTTCTCTGTCTGTCTGTCTGTCTCTGTCTCTGTCTCTGTCTCTGTCTCTGTCTCTGTATCTCTCTCTCTCTCTCTCTCTCTCTCTCTCTCTCTCTCTCTCTCTCTCTCTCTCTCTCTCTCTCTCTCTAACCCTCATCTCTCCCTCTTGCTACCCCCCCCCCCCCTCTCAATCTCTCTCTTCTCTCCACCTTCCCATCATCCACTCTCTCCATCTCTTTTGTTTTGAATGGATGTGAATACTTGTATGCTAGCTTTGAAATGCCGGTTATGTACCTACAGCTATAACTGTATTAATAAACAAGGATAACACGTGTGATAATGGAAGTATGGATCTGCAGGAGGCCCTTTGTCGGAGGGAGAAGTGGAGGCCTTTGAGCCGTAACTGTATTAATAAACTAGGATAATACATGTGTTAATCATTGGAAGTATTGATCTGCAGGAGGCCCTGTGTGGGAGGGAGGAGTGGAGGCCTTTGGGCCATAACTGTATTAATAAACCAGGACAACACGTGTGATGATTACGGCCATACGGATCTGCAGGAGGCCCGGGGTCGGAGGGAGAAGTGGAGGCCTTTGAGCCATAACTGTATTAATAAACTAGGATAATACATGTGATAATCATGGAAGTACGGATCTGCAGGAGGCCCTGTGTGGGAGGGAGAGGTGGAGGCCTTTGAGCCATAACTATTAATAAACTAAGACAACACGTGTGATGATTACGGCCATACGGATCTGCAGGAGGCCCGGGGTCGGAGGGAGAGGTGGAGGCCTTTGAGAACGTCGCCCCTGACTCATCGAGGAACCTGGTGCGGGTGCAGTGGTCATCGGGCAAGGGCAACAGCTACCGCCTGGGTTTCCATGGCAACGTGGACCTGAAGTGTGTGGAGGAGGAGGTGGGGCCTTTCTACTACAGGGATCACCTGCCTCTGTTAGGTGAGTTGTTCTACAGGGATACATGGATCACCTGCCTGTGATAGGAGAGTTGTTCTACAGAGATACATGGATCACCTGCCTGTGTTAGGTGAGTTGTTCTACAGAGATACATGAATCACCTGCTACAGAGATACATGAATCACCTGCCTCTGTTAGGTGAGTTGTTCTACAGAGATACATGGATCACCTGCCTGTGTTAGGTGAGTTGTTCTACAGAGATACACGGATCACCTGCCTGTGTTAGGTGAGTTGTTCTACAGAGATACATGGATCACCTGCCTGTGTTAGGTGAGTTGTTCTACAGAGATACAGGGATCACCTGCCTGTGTTAGGTGAGTTGTTCTACAGAGATACATGGATCCCTGTGTGTAGGGAGTTGTTCTACGAGATACAGGATCACCTGCCTGTGTTAGGTGAGTTGTTCTACAGAGATACAGGATCACCTGCCTGTGTTAGGTGAGTTGTTCTACAGAGATACATGGATCCCTGCCTGTGATAGGTGAGTTGTTCTACAGGGATCACCTGCCTGTGTTAGGTGAGTTGTTCTACAGAGATACATGGACCACCTGCCTCTGTTAGGTGAGTTGTTCTACAGAGATACATGGATCACCTGCCTGTGATAGGTGAGTTGTTCTATAGGGACCACCTGCCTGTGATAGGTGAGTTGTTTTACAGGGACCACCTGTCTGTGATAGGTGAGTTGTTCTACCGGGATCACCTGCCTGTGTTAGGTGAGTTGTTCTACAGGGACTACCTGTCTGTGATAGGTGAGTTGTTTTACAGGGATCACCTGCTTGTGTTAGGTGAGTTGTTCTACAGGGATCACCTGCCTGTGTTAGGTAAGTTGTTCTACAGAGATACATGGATCACCTGCCTGTGATAGGTGAGTTGTTCTACAGGGATCACCTGCTTGTGTTAGGTGAGTTGTTCTACATGGATCACCTGCCTGTGATAGGTGAGTTGTTCTACAGGGATCACCTGCCTGTGTTAGGTGAGTTGTTCTACAGGGATCACCTGCCTGTGATAGGTGAGTTGTTCTACAGGGATCACCTGCCTGTGTTAGGTGAGTTGTTCTACAGGGATCACCTGCTTGTGTTAGGTGAGTTGTAAAGGGATCACCTGCCTGTGTTAGGTGAGTTGTTCTACAGGGATCACCTGTCTGTGTTAGGTGAGTTGTTCTACAGGGACCACCTGTCTGTGTTAGGTGAGATGTTCTACAGGGATCACCTGTCTGTGTTAGGTGAGATGTTCTACAGGGATCACCTGCCTGTGTTAGGTGAGTTGTTCTACAGGGATCACCTGCTTGTGTTAGGTGAGTTGTTCTATAGGGATCACCTGCCTGTGTTAGGTGAGTTGTTCTACAGGGATCACCTGCTTGTGTTAGGCGAGTTGTTCTACAGGGATCACCTGCCTGTGATAGGTGAGTTGTTCTACAGGGATCACCTGCTTGTGTTAGGTGAGTTGTTCTACAGGGATCACGTGTCTGTGTTAGGTGAGTTGTAAAGGGATCACCTGCCTCTGTTAGGTGAGTTGTTCTACAGGGACCACCTGTCTGTTTTAGGTGAGTTGTTCTATAGGGACCACCTGTCTGTGTTGGGTGAGTTGTTCTATAGGGACCACCTGTCTGTGTTAGGTGAGTTGTTCTATAGGGACCACCTGTCTGTGTTAGGTGAGTTGTTCTATAGGGACCACCTGTCTGTGTTAGGTGAGTTGTTCTATAGGGATCACCTGCCTGTGATAGGTGAGTTGTTCTACAGGGATCACCTGCTTGTGTTAGGTGAGTTGTTCTACAGGGATCACGTGTCTGTGTTAGGTGAGTTGTAAAGGGATCACCTGCATGTGTTGCGTGAGCTGTTCTACAGGGATCACCTAGCTAGTTAGATTAGATATATTGTTCTACAGCGACACCTGCCTGTGTTAGGTGAGTTAACTTGCTCTACAGGGATCACCCAGCTGACTGTGTTAGGTGAGTTAACTTGTTTTACAGGGATCACCCAGCTGACTGTGTTAGGTGAGTTAACTTCTTCTACAGGGATCACCCAGCTGACTGTGTTAGGTGAGTTAACTTGTTCTACAGGGATCACCCAGCTGACTGTGTTAGGTGAGTTAACTTGTTCTACAGGAATCACCTAGCTACTGTGTTAGGTGAGTTAACTTGTTCTACAGGGATCACCCAGCTGACTGTGTTAGGTGAGTTAACTTGTTCTACAGGGATCACCTAGCTACTGTGTTAGGTGAGTTAAATTGTTTACAGGGATCACCCAGCTGACTGTGTTAGGTGAGTTAACTTGTTCTACAGGGATCCCCCTAGCTACTGTGTTAGGTGAGTTAACTTGTTTTACAGGGATCACCCAGCTGACTGTGTTAGGTGAGTTAACTTGTTCTACAGGGATCACCCAGCTGACTGTGTTAGGTGAGTTAACTTGTTCTACAGGGATCACCCAGCTGACTGTGTTAGGTGAGTTAACTTGTTCTACAGGAATCACCTAGCTACCTGTGTTAGGTGAGTTAAATTGTTTTACTGGGATCACCTAGTTGCCTGTGTTAGGTGAGTTAACTTGTTCTACAGGGATCACGTAGCTGCCTGTGTTAGGTGAGTTGTTCTACGGGAGGAGGGGGGGGGGGTGGACATCTGCCTGTGTTAGGTGAGTTGTTCTACGGGAGGAGGGGGGGGGGTGGACATCTGCCTGTGTTAGGTGAGTTGTTCTACAGTGGTCACCTGCATGCCTTTCTTAGGTGGGTTAATTTTCTACAGTGATTACCAGCCTCTTTTGGGAGCTGTTCCATCGGAAACACCTTATTGTACGAATAGAGTGATGCTGTTGTTGAACTCATCTCAACGGAACACGCAGTCCGAAGTGTATTCCTAAAAATCTTAGCACATCGCCTTTGATTCTAAGGGGGAAGGGGGGGGGGGGGGCTTTGAGTCTTTCTTCTTCTTCTTCTTCTTCTTTTTTTTCTTTTTTTTCTTCTTCTTTTTTTTCTTTCTTTTTTTCTTTTCTTTTTCTGCTTATCTTTTTCTTCCCTTTCGTCTTCGTCTCAATTTTTCTTATTTCCTTCCATTTTCTTTTTTCCTCTCCTTCTTCTGTGTTCTTACAAATTCTATT
>JABMCL010003595.1:60000-62500 GCA_018857735.1 Alviniconcha marisindica | reverse complement strand
AGTTCTTTTGTTCATCACACTGCTCCTTAGCTATTTTGTTCATCACACGGTACTGTTCATTTTCCTTAGCTGTTTTGTTCATCACACGGTTCTGTTCATTTTCCTTAGCTGTTTTGTTCATCACACGGTTCTGTTCATTTTCCTTAGCTGTGTTCTTCATCACACGGTACTGTTCATTTTCCTTAGCTGTGTTGTTCATCACACGGTACTGTTCATTTTCCTTAGCTGTGTTGTTCATCACACGGTTCTGTTCATTTTCCTTAGCTGTGTTGTTCATCACACGGTACTGTTCATTTTCCTTAGCTGTGTTGTTCATCACACGGTTCTGTTCATTTTCCTTAGCTGTGTTGTTCATCACACGGTTCTGTTCATATTCCTTAGCTGTGTTGTTCATCACACGGTTCTGTTCATTTTCCTTAGCTGTGTTGTTCATCACACGGTTCTGTTCATATTCCTTACCTGTGTTATTCACCGCACGGCTCTGTTCATATTCCATACCTGTGTTATTCACCGCACGGCTCTGTTCATATTCCTTACCTGTGTTATTCACCGCACGGCTCTGTTCATATTCCATACCTGTGTTATTCACCGCACGGCTCTGTTCATATTCCTTACCTGTGTTATTCACCGCACGGCTCTGTTCATATTCCATACCTGTGTTATTCACCGCACGGCTCTGTTCATATTCCATACCTACGTTATTCACCGCACGGCTCTGTTCATATTCCATACCTGCGTTATTCACCGCACGGCTCTGTTCATATTCCATACCTACGTTATTCACCGCACGGCTCTGTTCATATTCCATACCTGCGTTATTCACCGCACGGCTCTAGTTCTCATCTCTTTTTTTCTCCCCGTCCTGAGCTAACCTCGTGTGGTGGACAGTTCGTGGAGCGGAGATAGCTCAGTGGTTAGAGCGCCGGATTCCTGATCGAAAGGTCGCGGGTTCGAATCCCACTAGGAGCGGCAGGAGAATTTTCTTCTCCGGGGTCGACTTTCTGCGCTGACTCTTATTTCGGTATCCGTTCCACCCCCGTGTTACCGCAGTAGCCCGTAAAAGACCCCGGTCATTCTGCCAAAAGTGCAGGTGGCAGGTTACAGCTAAACACGCGTACACCTTACGTATGTGGCTTTGTATGAAGTGACATGGTGCATGGTTGTATGGTGCACACAGAACGCTCCGAGATGGCAGCAGTTTCATGCGGCACCAGCCGTGCCGGCGCTGTAAGTACACCACTTCGGTGGATATTCAAAAACGCGCTATAAAAAGCTTGTCACTCACGTAGAACCACATGCGAGCGCAGTGAGTCTGCTCAGGAGAGCGGAGAATAGCGCTGTATAAAAGCGATCAACAAGAACAACAACATCCAGATACACACTTTGAGATCTCTTCTCAAATCTCACATTTTTAAGCAATAAAACAGGACAGCCACAGAGGTCGTCCTGTTCAACCTGAAGTACCTTCTTAGTCGCAGACGACCGAAAAGAAAATCGATCTGAACTATTTTTTCTCTTTTTTTTTATATTTTATTTTATTTTTCAGATGCATAGAAACGATCTTGGCCTGCGAGAGGCGCCCCCTAGTGGACGATCTACTGCTGGGAGAGTACTCGGCCCTTCATATTGCCGCCAACAATGATCACATGGAGTGTGTCGGCATTCTGGTTCTGCTGGTGAGTTCCTTCTTCCTTCATGTGTTGCTGGTGAGTTCCTTCTTCCTTCATGTGTTGCTGGTGAGTTCCTTCTTCCTTCATGTGTTGCTGGTGAGTTCCTTCATCCTTCATGTGTTGCTGGTGAGTTCCTTCTTCCTTCATGTGTTGCTGGTGAGTTCCTTCTTCCTTCAGGTGTTGCTGGTGAGTTCCTTCATCCTTCATGTGTTGCTGGTGAGTTCCTTCTTCCTTCATGTGTTGCTGGTGAGTTCCTTCTTCCTTCAGGTGTTGCTGGTGAGTTCCTTCATCCTTCATGTGTTGCTGGTGAGTTCCTTCTTCCTTCATGTGTTGCTGGTGAGTTCCTTCTTCCTTCAGGTGTTGCTGGTGAGTTCCTTCATCCTTCATGTGTTGCTGGTGAGTTCCTTCTTCCTTCATGTGTTGCTGGTGAGTTCCTTCTTCCTTCAGGTGTTGCTGGTGAGTTCCTTCATCCTTCATGTGTTGCTGGTGAGTTCCTTCTTCCTTCAGGTGTTGCTGGTGAGTTCCTTCTTCCTTCATGTGTTGCTGGTGAGTTCCTTCTTCCTTCAGGTGTTGCTTAATGTCCTCGGATGTCGGTTGACATATTAGGGACAAGCTGAGACCAATGCGTGAGTATGGTTCAATATTGCTTTACGTCCACGGAAACCGTTAAGACGAGCAGCCCAGGACGGCCACCTCGACTCTCACACAGCTCCTGAACTCTGATATCCTACAAATACAATAGATGTTTACTTCTTATTTTTAGGGTCTATATTTTGAGTGACCTTGACCATGCTGCTTTACGTTCACAGAAGCGAGGTTGCTATTAGGGA
>JABMCL010003595.1:32500-35000 GCA_018857735.1 Alviniconcha marisindica | reverse complement strand
GCGGACATTTTTTAAGAAAGAATTGGGCCATAATATTCGACAGCTTCATGTTGAAGCAATCAGCTTTCAAGGCTGCTGTGTACAGGAGAAAAATCTGAAACAAGAATGACCGCTAGCGTTCTAAAACAAAATTCAAACACATAGCAGGTTCAAAAGAACGCTATTTATTAGGACAAAAACACAATCTGCAAATGTTCGGGGTAATCCTTTTTGTCAAGCTACAAAACGACACTTCCACAGATAACGGTGAATTACGATCAAAAATGAGATGAACAGATAAGGAACTTATTTGTTTTTGGTTGAGCTAAGTTGCTTTCCTGTCCAGCGCTTGGCAGAATTAAGCATCAAGAAGCATCAACAATCAAGAATGTCTTTTTTCTTCCTAGCACTGGACAGTAAAACAACATAACCCAAAATGGATAAGTGATTTAGCTTTATATATCATTTTTCATCGTTTTTCACCGTTTAACCGTTGTTTAAGTGTCGTTCTGTAACTTGACAACAGGGATGACCCCAACAATTTGCAGATGGTGTTTTTGTCCTAATAAATACCGCCCTTTTGACAAACCTTTAATGTGCTTGCATCTCGCTGTGCACGGGTTTTGACTCCACCCAACAGAGCAGGCGGTGTCAGGGTAGGATTGTTCCTCTTCCGCCTCTACTTCGGGAACCTTCTACGCAGTGTGACGTACGACATCGAGCTGAACTCTGGGCCTCCGAAACAAGAGCCTTTCAGGCAGACACGGCTGATGAGTGGCAGTCGTGGAAACAACGCGGATTGGAATACGTCGGAGAACACCTCGACTACCAACGCCGAAACCGCAGCAGAGGCAAGTAAATGAACTTATTTGTAAAGCTGTCGTGCAGATACTAACGACGTTGAACTCTTAAGTTCGATGACATGAAAAAATTGGCACCAGCAAGGTAAGGGAGTCGTACTCCAGTCTGATGGACACGGTGCTCGGAATTAGAGAAACAGTCGCAGATTTCACGGAAGAAAATCAAACACTGAAAAAAAAGGAAATGATGAATTGATGCGCACTAGACTGGAAATTAGAGAAACAGTCGCAGATTTGACGGAAGAAAATCAAGAACTGAAAAACGAAAATTATGAATTGTGTACCAGACTAGAAACTTTAGAGAACAAAGCTGATGACTTGGAAGGCAGATGAAAAGGAACAACCTCGACATTCACAGAATACAAAAACATGAGAATGAAACACGACAAGAATGTGAAGAGCTTGTGTGTTAAACAATAACTGTCAAACTGGAACTGGCAGAAACAATTCGGTTTGACAGGGTTCACCAGTTAAATGAAAATCCGAACTCTTCTATTGTTGCGAGACGCACTTTCTATAAAAAAAACAAAACTAAAAAGTATCATGATAGAGAAGAGAATGTTGAAGGGTAGCGATGTTTTCATTGCTGGTGATATTTCTTCGAAGGTGAGAGAAGTTAGAAGGAAACTGATGCCGTATTTGAAGGCAGTAAAAACCAGACGAAGAGAGCAACACTGATTGTTGACCATTGACTGACTGAGGGAAGAACGCTTGTTTTAGGTAAAAAGGACAAGTTCGAAGAAGTCGCAGAGGAAAGTGGCCGGCTTGATATTGATAAAAATGTGTCGAACTGTGTGGTAAAAACCTTTTAAGGAGGGTAAAAATGAAAATGTAACACCGGTGACACATACAGCACGTGCAAGTCGTGACAAAACAGTGAGCGTAGTCAAAAAGAATGCAGTTGACAGTGGGACAGGAAATCACGAACATTGTCACTGACAGTGGTTTATCGTCCACGACAGGTATGTTTAGTGCTTTAGTGCTGGGTAAATCCAAGAGACGGTCGGAAATTCATAGACCGTTTCAAAGTTATTTTGGGTCACGAATATCATAACAATCATTAAATGAGGTCCATATCTACCGATTACAGCCAAAATCCGCAACAAAAGGTGAGGTGTTTTTTTCCATATGTTTTTTGTCTTTGATTGTTTCGAGTCAGCGTCACAGATTGCAAATGGCGAACGAAGCCGACGAAGTGCTGCTAGGTAAGCGGCCTCGTTAACAAGCTACGGCAATTCAAAACCCACGGAAAATGTACGGGGTGAAAATGCAATCTGAGAACGTTGAGTTGTGAGTACGATTGCCTTGTCAACATCGGCCCTGGAAAAGCGTTCACGTTGTTACTGGGAAACTAGGTCAAATGTCAAAGGGCAACATGCGCCGACTCGAAACAATAAAAAACAAAAATATATGAGGAAAAAAATCCCGTTTTTTTTTTTGCGGATTTTAGCTGTAATCGGTAGATATGGATCTCATCTAATGACTGTGGTGATATTTATGACACAAAATAACTTTTGAAATGATCCAGGAATTTCCGACCGTCTCCTTGGATTTTACCTTATTCTGAAAACGGCGAGGGCTTTAACGAAGTTCGGTTATTTGATGTAAATAGCTACACACGCGGTTCTGACAGCTTATTAACCTTCGGGGTACATCGACAG
>JABMCL010003595.1:17500-27500 GCA_018857735.1 Alviniconcha marisindica | reverse complement strand
TGAAGCAGGCAGGTTTTTTGTTTTTTTTACGTGTCAATTCTCACCCCGTGCTTTTCCCACTGAAGCAGGCAGGTGTTGTTGTTTTTTTACGTGTCAATTCTCACCCCGTGCTTTTCCCACTGAAGCAGGCAGGTTTTTTTTTTTTTTTACGTGTCAATTCTCACCCCGTGCTTTTCCCACTGAAGCAGGCAGGTGTTGTTGTTTTTTTACGTGTCAATTCTCACCCCGTGCTTTTCCCACTGAAGCAGGCAGGTGTTGTTGTTTTTTTACCTGTCAATTCTCACCCCGTGCTTTTCCCACTGAAGCAGGCAGGTGTTGTTGTTTTTTTACTGTCAATTCTCACCCCGTGCTTTTCCCACTGAAGCAGGCAGGTGTTGTTTGTTTTTTTACGTGTCAATTCTCACCCCGTGCTTTTCCCACTGAAGCAGGCAGGTGTGTTGTTTTTTTACGTGTCAATTCTCACCCGTGCTTTTTTCCACTGAAGCAGGCAGGTTTTTTTTTGTGTTTGTTTTTTAGTGTCTATCCTCACCCGTGCTTTTCCCACTGAAGCAGGCAGTGGTTTTTTTTTTTGTTTGTTTTTTATGTCTATCCTCACCACGTGCTTTTCCCACTGAGTAGGCATTGTGTAGGCGTTTTTTTACGTGTCATCCTCACCCCGTGTTTTCCCACTGAAGCAGGTAGGCGTTTTTTTGTGTCTTACCTTTTTACAACACAGGTTAATGTTATTAATGTTCCCATGAAGCAGTCAGGATTTGTTTTTAATGAAAATTATACCAGTCATTAACTGAGTGTGCGCATGCGTCAAGACGTCTGTTGAGGATGATAACGTTCAAAGGGAGGGTTGCGGATGTGTGAACCCATTGATTTTTATTTAATTTGAGAGTTTTTACGTTTTGATTTGACAGAGAAAGCATTATTCCAGATGATTTTGGTTTGCTATTAGTGTATGCAGATTGAGAGAAAGGGGCGTATGTCTAAAATGTGTATGTGCGTGTGTTTCATGACTTAGAATTATTGAGGTAGGTTCTTCGTTGTGAGATCGAATGACAGCTTTAATTTCCCGCTGGGATGAATAAAGTATATTGTTATTATTGTTATTGTTATTTACGTGTGAGTTCTGTCCCCGTCCCTTTCCCATTGAATCAGGCAGCAGAGTATTTACTTGTCATTCCTCAGTGAAGCGGGCAGAGTATTTACTTGTCATTCCTCAGTGAAGCGGGCAGAGTATTTACTTGTCATTCCTCAGTGAAGCGGGCAGAGTATTTACTTGTCATTCCTCAGTGAAGCGGGCAGAGTATTTACTTGTCATTCCTCAGTGAATCAGGCAGCAGAGTATTTACTTGTCATTCCTCAGTGAATCAGGCAGCAGAGTATTTACTTGTCATTCCTCAGTGAATCAGGCAGCAGAGTATTTACTTGTCATTCCTCAGTGAATCAGGCAGCAGAGTATTTACTTGTCATTCCTCAGTGAATCAGGCAGCAGAGTATTTACTTGTCATTCCTCAGTGAAGCGGGCAGAGTATTTACTTGTCATTCCTCAGTGAATCAGGCAGCAGAGTATTTACTTGTCATTCCTCAGTGAATCAGGCAGCAGAGTATTTACTTGTCATTCCTCAGTGAATCAGGCAGCAGAGTATTTACTTGTCATTCCTCAGTGAAGCGGGCAGAGTATTTACTTGTCATTCCTCAGTGAATCAGGCAGCAGAGTATTTACTTGTCATTCCTCAGTGAATCAGGCAGAGTATTTGGGTCAGGGTATCAGTTGTCACTCCGTCCATTTCTCAGTCAAGCGGACAGGGTTTTTACGTGTCATTTCTCACCACGTCCTTTTTTTCCATTGGAGCAAGCAGCGTATTTACGTATCAGTTCTGGCCCCGTCCTTTTTCTTCTTTTTTTCCACTGAAGCAGGCAGGGTATTTACGAGTCTGTTCTGACCCCGTCCTTTTTTTTTCTTCTTCTCAATGAAGCAGGCAGGGTATTTACGTATCAGCTAGTTCTAACCCCGCCCTTTTCCCATTGAATCAGGCAGGGTATTCTTCTTCTTCTACTACTCCCTGATTTAACCGCAATGGTTGACTGGGCTTAAAACACCAAATTACTTACTTACTTACTTACTTACTTACTTACTTACTTACTTACTTACTTACTTACTTACTTACTTTCTTCTTCTTCTTCTTCTTCTTCTTCTTCTTCTTCTTCTTGTCTTGTCTTACTTTGCTATTTTGTATGTTGCGAAGATTTAGACAGTATTAGTTTTTTGTTATGTTCTTAAGATGTATTTTAGTTTGCCGCAATTATTTGCATACTTGTTCGACGTATTGAGTGTTGCTGTGTTTCTCATCAAGGACAGATTTGTAAAAAACAAAAAACAAAAACAAATGCCGACTTGTGCTTAAATCTTTATCCTTGTGTAATAAAGTATTATCTTATTCTCTGTCTGTCTGTCTGTCTGTCTGTCTGTCTGTCTGTCTGTCTCTCTCTTCTCTCTCTCTCTCTCTCTCTCTCTCTCTCTCTCTCTCTCTCTTCTCTCTCTCCCCCCCCCCCCATCTTTGAATCAGGGACAGATTTGTAAAAATGCCGACTTGTGCTTAAATCTTTATCGTTGTGTAATATAGTATTATCTTATTCTCTCTCTGTCTCTGTCTCTATCTGTCTCTGTGTCTCTGTCTGTCTGTCTGTCTGTCTGTCTGTCTGTCTGTCTGTCTGTCTGTCTGTCTGTCTCTCTCTCTCTCTCTCTCTCTCTCTCTCTCTCTCTCTCTCTCTCTCTCTCTCTCTCTCCTCTCTCCTCGCTCCCCCTATCAGGACAGATTTGTGCTTAAATCTGATCCTTGTGTAATATTACGTTTGGCTTTTCTCTCTGTCTGTGTGTGTTGTGTGTGTGTTGTGTGTCTCTCTCTCTCTCTCTCTCTCTCTCTCTCTCTCTCTCTCTCTCTCTCTCTCTCTCTCTCTCCCTTGAATCAGGGACAGATTTGAAGGGGGGGAAAAGCCGACGTGTGCTTAAATCTTTATCCTTGTGTAATAAAGTATTATCTTATTCTCTGTCTGTCTGTCTGTCTGTCTGTCTGTCTGTCTGTCTGTCTGTCTGTCTGTCTCTCTGTCTGTCTCTCTCTCTCTCTCTCTCTCTCTCTCTCTCTCTCTCTCTCTCTCTCTCTCTCTCTCTCTCTCTCTCTCTCTCTCTCTCAGGATGCTGCCAGATCGCAGCACACAGGTTTAGTTGTTTACATACATTCTTCAATCAGTTGTCCGTCGCCGTCCTGACTTAGAGTCTGAAGCAGTTGAAAGCGCGTGGTTAGAAATACAAACGCGCAAGTCTAGTATTTTAGTTGGTTATATTTAAAGAAACCCAGCTTCAACGTTTGACTGGTATGACCAATTTGTTACAATGATGGACAGGGTGCAGGGCAGTAATTTGAATGTTGTCCTGTTGGGTGATTTTAATATTGATATGCAAAAAAGTAACCCAGCATGGGATTCCACAATATCCTTATTTGGCCTAGATCAAATGATTACGTCACCTACGAGAATCACTCCCCATTCTTCAACGCTAATTGATCATATTTACACAAGTGATACTAGCATTGTGTCAAATATTCTAGTGCCTGCCACAGGAATAAGTGATCATTTTCCAGTGTGCTGTACCCTGTCTGTCAAAACTGTGAAGCCTGTTCTGAATGTCCACTCTTCAATTGTTTACCGATGTTTCAAACAGTTTGATGAAAGAGCTTTTTTGATGGATTTGCACGTAATCCCCTTTGAAAATGTGTACACTTTTAGTGACCCCAATGTGGCACTGTCACACTGGACTGACTTATTTCTTGATGTTATTAATAAGCATGCCCCCCTAAAAAAAAAGCGGGTGAAACACCAAACCCTTCTTCCATGGCTGAACACTGATATAAAGCAAGCCATGTTATTGAGGGACAAATGTAGGAAGCTAAAGAAATTTGTAGAATATAAGCAACAACGGAACCGTGTAAATTACCTTGTGAGGGAAGCCAAGAAAAAAATATTTTAATGACCTTGCCGGAAATAAAGCAGATATATCATCCATGTGGAGAGCTATCAACACACTCACTAAAGGCCACAGCCCTGCAAAAAATAATCTTCCATTAGAACTCACACCAGACGTCTTTAACGCCCACTTCGTATCTGTAGTCTCCAAGTACATCAAACCAGACGATCAAACCGATGGGTCTCAGTATAATTGTTCTGATAGGTTACTAAACTTTTGCAGAGATCGAATCTTTCAAAATACCACATTTTCAATTCCTCCTCTATCTGTATTCGAAGTAGGAATATCTATCTCAAAGCTGGATAATAAGAAATCTACAGGTTGTGATGGTATTAGTGTCAAACTTCTAAAAATTGCCCTTCCTTACATAGCTGAGACACTTACATATATTTATAACTTATGCATACAAAAGAATGTCTTTCCAACCGCATTCAAGAGAGCTAAAGTAATTCCACTCCCTAAAACAAAAAACTATTCTCCACCGATCTGAACGATTACCGCCCTATCTCGATCCTGTCTGTTCTCACAAAGCCACTAGAAAGACACATTCACAAACATTTGACAAACTGTTTAGAAACACACCAGCTTTTCCATTCATTTCAGTCTGGCTTCCGATGTGGGCATTCTTGTCAACGGCGTTTTACCCGTTTAACTGATACTTGGCTCTCAGCTTTTAAAATGAAATGTCAGCGCCGTATTTCTCGATTTTCGCAAGGCTTTTGACTGGTTCATCACGATATTTTACTGAAAAAATATCCACGTACAACTTAAAGCATGGTATAATTTCTTACGATCCTTTTGCACGGCCAACCCAAAAACGTCTGTAACAAGAGGAGTGCCTCAAGGGTCGATCCTAGGCCCTCTTCTGTTTTGCATCTTTATTAATGACTTGCCCCTGTGTCTTACACGTGCGTCAGTCCAATGTGATTTATTTGCTGATGATGGCACCCTTAATACAGCTAATGACAACATAGATAATATACGTAGGGATTTACAACAAAGTCTATATGATGTGTCTGGATGGTGTTGTAGAAATCGGATGGCACTGAATCCGACGAAAACAAAATGCATGTTGATGGCGACGAGACAAAAACACCAGAAAAAACAGCTCCCTTTAAATCTAAAGTTCGAGACCACGCCAATAGAACAAGTTTCAAAACATCACCTACTTGGAGTAACTGTAGATGAACAGCTAAAGTGGCAAACGCATATTAACTACATTTGCAGAACCGTTTCTAGAAATATTTTTCTTCTTTCGAAATTGAGCCAAATTGTCAGCCAAAAATCCAAATTAGCCTTCTTCTTTGCACACATTATGTCACATATGAACTATGTTTCAAATGCATGGGATGGATGTGCCTATGTGCACATGAAGCAGCTGTATTCTCTACACAAACGTGCCGTAAAATTTTGATGCCAATTCCGAATTTAGATTACAAACAAAAGTGCTGTGCTCTCAAACTACTCCCTTTAGACAAACAATTATTGCTCAACAAATGTGTTCTAATGCAAAGGTTGTTCACGGCAAAGCCCCGCAGTATCTGAAAGATCTCATGATTCCATCTGAACGTCTTCATGTTTATGGGAATAAACAGCTTTTGCCCAAAAACAAGAGTTGATATCTTTAAAACGAGTTTCTCCTTTTCAGGCTCCTTAGCGTGGAATAGTTTAGCTCATCATCTCAGATACCCCATGGAATTAAAAACTTCAAAAGGAAAGTATTTCAGGCACTCGCTAAGCCACCTTGAATACTTCTTGTTCTTTCTTTTCTTTTTTTTCTCGCTTGTCAGACAGCTTGACACAAAATGTATAGAATGTTGTTATTGTTTTCCCTTCCTTGCTTTCTTGTAAAGTTTTAGATTTTGTTTGTTTGTTTGTATTTTCATGAAATATTTACTTTTCTTTTCCTCGTCATAATTTTTTTTTTTTTTTTTTTTTTTTCAAATTTAATGTTTGCATATATATTGTTGGTATGTGTGATTTGCTTTGATTTTGGTTAGGTGTGTATAATGCGCCATTGCTTAGCTTCCAATCCTGTTAGATGTGATCTTGTTTTATACGTAGATAGTGAGATAGCCACTATTCTGTCGCTTTCCATTATTCGTTAATATGTTTTTGTAATCTCTCTCTCTCTCTCTCCTCTCTCTCTCTTCTCTCTCTCTCTCCTCTTCATTCTCTTTTTTGAATTGGTCTTACTTTGCCTTATTATTGCTCTGTTCGTATGATGTGATGTTTTAGACAGAAATTAGTTTTGTTTTTAAGTCTTTTTTTTCTCTAGCGTATTTATGGAATTCTTGTTTGATGTATTGAGTGTTGCTGTGTTTGTCATCAGGGACAGATTTGTAAAAAAACGACACGTGTTTAAAAATCTTTATCCCTGTGTAATAAAGTATTATCTTATCTCTCTCTCTCTTTTTCTTTTTCTTCTCTCTCTCTCTCCCCTCTCTTTCCCCTCTCTCCTCTCTCTCTCCCCTCCCTCCCCCTTGAATCAGGGACAGATTTGTAAAAATGCCGACTTGTGCTTAAATCTGTATCTTGTGTAATATAGTATTATCTTATTCTCTCTCTGTCTCTCTGTCTGTCTGTCTCTGTCTCTGTCTCTCTGTCTCTCTCTCTCTCTCCCTCCTGTCTCTCTCTCTCTCTCTGTCTCTCTCTGTGTCTCTCTCTGTGTCTCTCTCTCTCTCTCTCCCTCGCCCCCCCCCCCCCCCAATCAGGGACTGATTTGTAAAAAAGCCGACTTGTGCTTAAATCTTTATCCTTGTGTAATAAAGTATTATCTTCTAATGATGTGGTTTTGATGTGCCTCGGTACAGGGCTGGACAGCCAAGGGACCCAGTTCATTCTGTGTTTCATGGCAAACTTCGGGGAAACTCCACCAGAGGCGCGGCTGTTCATTTCCACCACGTCCAACAGCGGCGTCAGCGTCAACGTCACCACTCCCTTGTACGACCCCAGCTTCCTGGAATCCGTTGTTGTACAGCGAAATCAGGTTGTGAAGGTCAGAGCCAGTTAATACACGGATGAGTGCTGAAGGTCGGTTGGCATATATATATGTGTGTGTTTATATATATATATATATATATATATATATATATATATATATGTATATATATATATATGTATGTATAAGTCTTTATTGACATCCATCGATGACAACTTGGTGCTGATGGTAATGACGATGATGGTGATGGCGACGACTGTCGTGTTGCAGGTGATATTACCCGGCGGTATCCTTATGTCTGGAACTGCATTGGAAGGAAAGGGAATACTGGTGCAGTCAGATCAGGAAATCGTCGTGTTTGGAGTGAACTCTGAAAAGTATACCACTGATGCCTACCTGGCCATGCCCGTATGTATTTAATATACTCTGTCTCGACCGGTGTGTGTGTGTGTGTGTGTGTGTGTGTGTGTGTGTCTGTCTGTCTGTCTGTCTGTCTGTCTGTCTTTCTGTGCGTGCGTGCCTGCGTGCGGGGCGCGCGGCGAGCACCTAGATGGGGTGTGGGTTGTGTTGTGTGTGTGTTGGGTCGTGTTAGAAAATGTGTGTGCTTTGCGTGGTGAGAGAGAAAAGAAGAAGAAGAGAGAAGAGAAAAAGGGGAAGAGAGGAAAAAGACTAATTTATTACAAAAGGATAAGGTTTTAAAGCACGAAATGCCTGTCGGGCAACCTGCCGTTAAACAATTACAAACACTAAAACCCTTATATGAACATGAATATAAGTCTACTCTAGATTTGGTAGCGTTATGAATCGAGATGTGGAGAGAGGGGGGAGGCAGAGAGGGGGGGGGGGGGGGGGGGGTAAAGAGAGAGAGAGAGGGAGAGAGAGAGAGAACTCGAACTCGAAAACTTTAATACTCAAGGATAGTAGCGTACGTTAGGTCTACCAGTCCTTGCTATACTACAAACCAAATAAGCACGAGAGAGAGAGAGAGAGAAGAAGAAGAGAAGAAGAAGAAAAGAAAAAAGAACGAACAGATTTTTTATTTACGAGGGAAAAAGAGAGAGAGGAGGGGGAGATGGGCGGAGAGAGAGAGAGAGAGGAGGGGAAAAAATGGGAGATGGGCGGGAGAGAGAGATGGGGAGATGGGCGGAGAGAGAGAGAGATGGGGAGATGGGCGGAGAGAAAGAGAGAGAGAGAGAGAGAGAGGGGGAGATGGGCGGAGAGAGAGAGAGAGAGAGAGGGGGGAGATGGGCGGAGAGAGGGAAAAGAGAGAGAGAGAGAGAGAGAGAGAGAGATGGGGAGATGGGCGGAGAGAAAGAGAGAGAGAGTAAATATAGTTAAGCGTCCTGCCTTCAGTCCCTTTTAAACACGACGTTGATGGCTCTTCTGGTGGATGTCCAGGTGGATACCCTGGGAATGGAGTACTACGTCATGACGTACCTCTGGAGCCCGTTGATCGGTATCGTGGCCGCTGAGGACTCCACTGACGTCACTGTGACGTTGCCTGATGCCAAGTGCGGCAAACTCTCTGTCCGGTACAACGGTACCCGGTACACCAATAACGGAACCATCAACTTCACCCTCAACAGGCAAGTTGTCTCTTTGATTGATTGATGTTCGCTTATATAGCGCTATTCTCCGCTCTCTTGATCACAGTCACTGCGCTAGCATTTGATTCTACATGAGTGACTAGCTTTTTATAGCTTTTGTTTTGTTTTGGTGTTGTTGTTGTTTGTTTTAAATATCCACCGAAGTGGTGTACTTACAGCGCTGGCATGGCAGGTGCCACATGAAACTGCTGCCGTCTCGGCGCAAGTTCTGTGTACACCATACAACCATGCACGATGTCACTTCATGCAGAGCTACATACGTAAGGTGTATGCGTGTTGAGCTGTAACCTGCCACCTGCACTTTTGGCAGAATGACCGGGATCTTTTACGTGCTACTGCGGTAACACGGAGGTGGAACGTCTCCCCTGCTTTGTTTTCCCCATGGTGCTGTCACCGCTGTGGTAGGAGCAACAACCCGTAATGTTTACAGTAAGCAAGTTCAGTCTTTGTAAAGGTGCTGCTACCTTAGCCGTTTTGAAAAATATGCAAAAATGATACAGAAACTAACTTCCATGGCGACTTTCTCAGAATGGATGCAGCAACGGTTAGCAGATTTAAATAACTACGACTTGAATACTTCATTTACTGCAGTCTTGATTTCAATTCCAAATAATCCGCTACATTTGTCAAAATTGTATGTATTATGCACTAGCTTTTATTTCCGTCTTCGAATACAGTCTGCTTTTCTCACCTAGCTTTGTCCAGAGTAGCTTCCCCTAACCACACGTGTTGCTGTTGTTCGAGTTTGGGCGGGGGTGGGGGGTGGGTGGGGAGAAGGGGAAGGGGGTCTGGGTGTAACAGGCTAGTGACGTCGTTCGGCTGCTCTACACTAGGCCCACTCCACAATCCGAGTATTGTCATAGTTCAGGAGCTGTGTGAGAGTCGAGGTAGCCGTCCTGGGCTGTCTGTCTTAACGAGCCGTTTGGCTTCCGTGGACGTAAAGCTATATTGAACCATGCTTCGGCATTGGTCTCAGCTTGTCCCTAATATGTCAGCCGACATCTGAGGACATTAAGCATCACTTCATCATCATCATCCGAGTATCGCTTTCCGGCACCTTCCTCCAAACTCTGCCAGAAATGGTGACGCCACTGAAGGGGCACTCTTTATCTCCGCGCAGCTGTCCACCGACGCGGTCAGCGCCCTCCGAAAGGTTCGGGTACTAATATGACTGTAGAAGCAGCCTAGCGCCCAAGCACGCACACAAACATGAGACGCATCCACCCCGGGTAAAAGAAAAGAAAAGAAGAAACAAAAAAGAGGTCCGTCTCGATTCAAACAATTTTGGTTTGATTTGAGCTGGCGTAAGCAACATGGTCAGTTATAAAACAAACGTCTGATCAATTATAATCTGAGGTGTTTGTAACAAACTTACTACTGTTTGAGCACCAACAAAAAAACTGCTCGTTAGCTGACAGTTTTCTGGACCCTATGGCGTAA
>JABMCL010003595.1:10000-12500 GCA_018857735.1 Alviniconcha marisindica | reverse complement strand
AGCTATCAACACTGTACGTTGCTGTTTGTCGCTGTATGAGTTATGTACGAGTGATCAATACTGTACGTTTCTGTTTGTCGCTGTATGAGTTATCAACAATGTGTGATTTGTCCCTGTATGAGTTATGTACAAGCTATCAACACTGTACGTTTCTGTTTGTCGTGTATGAGGTACCAACACTGTATGTTTCTGTTTGTCTCTGTACGAGTTATGTACGAGCTATCAACACTGTACGTTGCTGTTTGTCGCTGTATGAGTTATGTACGAGCTGTCAATACTGTACGTTGCTGTTTGTCGCTGTATGAGTTATCTACACTGTACGTTGCTATTTATCGCTGTATGAGTTATCAATACTGTACGTTGCTGTTTGTCGCTGTATGAGTTATCTACGAGCTGTCAGCACTGTACGTTGCTGTTTGTCCCTGTATGTCTCATCAATGCTGTACGTCGATGTTTGTTTCTGTTTGAGCCCTCAACACTGTATGCTGCTGTTTACTGCTGTATGATTCATTAACACAGTACCCTATTCTTTGTTTTTGAAAGTCGTCAACATTGTACGTTCCTGAGAATCGTTGTATGAGTCATTCCCAGTGTAAATCGTCGTGCATTCTTGTACAATGCATGAGCCATCAACACTTTACATTGTTATTTATTGATGTCTCAGTTATTAAAACTACAGGCTGTTGCTTGATGGTTGTATGGCTATCTTCTCTGTATGTTGGTGTTTCACTGCTGTATAGGAACCATTTTTTATGTGTGTTGCTATTTCAGTTCTGTATATAATACCTCACCATATTCTGGCCTCTCTGAATGAGAGTCGACTAAGGGTTTTTGCTTCCTATATTTGATCACAGATTATGATATAGTGGCGTTTTCATGACTTGTGTTTTTGCAAACCTTTGAATTTCCCGCCATTTACCAAGAATTGCAACTCTCAGGCATGTGTGAACTCATCGACTGTGGCTGGTGACATAGTGGACAACGACTGCGACGACCTCATCGACGAAGAGACTCTGAATGGAATCGGTAAGCAAGTATACTCTGCTGTTAATTTTTATTCTCACCTTGCAGTAATGTTTTCATGTTGTCATTTTTCATTTTCAACTTAACAATAATGTTGTTCATGTTGTAATTTTTTCCGTTCTCGGCTTGCAGTAATGTTTTCCATGTTGTAAATTTTCATTATGAACTTAACGATAATGTTGTACCTGTTGTCATTTTTCATTATCAACTTAACAATCATGTTGTTCATGTGGTCATTTTTCATTATCAACTTACAATGATGTTGTCCATGTTTTCATTTTCATTATCAACTTAACAATGATGTTGTCTGTTGTCATTTTTCATTATCAACTTAACAATAATGTTGTTCATGTCGTCCTTTTTCATTATCAACTTACAATGTTGTTCGTATCGTAATTTATTTTTATTATCTGCAGTAATGTTGCTTATGTTGTCATATTTCACTATCAGCTTGCAGTAATGTTGCTCGTGTTGTCTTTTTTCACTATCAACTTGCAGTAATGTTGCTGGTGTTGTCGTTTTTCTCTATCAACTTGCAGTATTGTTGCTGGTGTTGTCGTTTTTCACTATCAACTGGCAGTGATGTTGCTGGTGTTGTCGTTTTTCACTATCAACTGGCAGTGATGTTGCTGGTGTTGTCGTTTTTCACTATCAACTTGCAGTGATGTTGCTGGTGTTGTCGTTTTTCACTATCAACTGGCAGTGATGTTGCTGGTGTTGTCGTTTTTCACTGTCAACTTGCAGTGATGTTGCTGGTGTTGTCCTTTTTCACTGTCAACTTGCAGTGATGTTGCTGGTGTTGTCGTTTTTCACTGTCAACTTGCAGTGATGTTGCTGGTGTTGTCCTTTTTCACTGTCAACTTGCAGTGATGTTGCTGGTGTTGTCCTTTTTCACTGTCAACTTGCAGTAATGTTGCTGGTGTTGTCCTTTTTCACTGTCAACTTGCAGTGATGTTGCTGGTGTTGTCCTTTTTCACTGTCAACTTGCAGTGATGTTGCTGGTGTTGTCCTTTTTCACTGTCAACTTGCAGTGATGTTGCTGGTGTTGTCCTTTTTCACTGTCAACTTGCAGTGATGTTGCTGGTGTTGTCCTTTTTCACTATCAACTTGCAGTGATGTTGCTGGTGTTGTCCTTTTTTCACTATCAACTTGCAGTGATGTTGCTCGTGTTGTCCTTTTTTCACTATCAACTTGCAGTGATGTTGCTCGTGTTGTCCTTTTTTCAGACGATGACGGTGACGGTCTGGTGGACGAAGATTTGGCCACGCCTCCAAGAGGTCAGTTGCTGACGTCACTTCCGGTGTCTGTGTTTTTCTGTCACTGCAAGCCACCACAGCCAGTTGCTCCCCAAAACGGCCTTCTCGTTCTCGACCGGAAAACATTCTGCCAGTCGACTATCTACTAGTCTGTGTTCGACCAATCGATATGCTATTAGTCGAGAGCGGATAATAACGCTGTATCAAAGCGATCATCGGCG
>JABMCL010001739.1:365000-367500 GCA_018857735.1 Alviniconcha marisindica | reverse complement strand
AGCAATGAAAAAAAGCTATCCAAATTAAAAAGAAAAAGAAAAAAAGAGTGCTACAAAAATGGAGGAAAAATGATGAAGCACGTGAATTTGATAGGTTGGCGATATTGCTATTTCATCTGCAAATTTGCTTTATATAATCTAACGCTGCAAAACCCCCCCCCCCCCCCCCCCAATTCCTCGAACATTCCCGCCCCGGTGTCTTTCTCACATGTTACTTCCATTGTTTTGGCTTGTAAATACTGCTGCTACCTGAAAACTGATGAGAGAGAGAGAGAGAGAGAGAGAGAGAGAGAGAGAGAGAGAGAGAGAGAGAATGAGAAAAATTAAAGGGGGACTATTTGGGAAGTTCACTGTCTGTCCTCTTTTGGCTTCCATTTGTGTGTGTGTGGTGTGGTGTGCGTGTGTGTGTAGAGAGAGAGAGAGAGAGAGAGAGAGAGAGAGAGAGAGAGAGAGAGAGAGAGAGAGAGAGAGAGAGAGAGAGAGACAGACAGACAGACAGACAGACAGACAGAGAGAGAGAGACGGAGACAGAGAGAGAGAGAGAGAGAGAGAGAGAGAGAGAGAGAGAGAGAGAGAGAGAGAGAGAGAGAGAAGTATTTAACAAATACAAATTCGAGAGACTCACACAGGGCTTTGAAACAACATCGATCGTTTTTGTCTCGCTGAGACACGTGTTTCAGATACCAAGATAGCATTCACATTTTGAAGCCTTGCGCAGAACAAAAAAATCAATACATCCGAGTACAACATACGTCATATTTCGGCGATAAACTGCACTTCCCGCCATGTCAAAAACACATATTTTTCCTTCAAACGTAAGAACCTTTCCCAACAAATCGTCTTAAAAGGCAAAACAGGACAATCAATAAACGTCTCCCTGGGTCTCTAGCCCCGGAATCCATTTTAGTACACGGCTATGCGTCTTGAAATTACCGTTCTTTTTTCTCCATAATTATGTCGCAGGCACTGTAAAAACAACAACAACAACACACACAAAAAACCCACACACAACCCCCCCCCAACAACCCAGCAACACGCCTCATGATCAATGCAGAAACCCGAAACCAACATTCTGACGAATTAGAAAACAACAAACAAACAAAGGAACAAAAAAAACCACAACCCTCCCTCCCCCCTCCCCACCCCACAAACCGAACACAAAAAAGGTGGTTCCAGACATGGAACGAGATGTGGATGAACACCACACGCTGCTGGGTTCCTGCAAAAGATCGAAGGGAGCAAAGACAAAGCCTTCCGATTCGTTGAAAACGGGACCAGATTAACTGGCTAACGACGTGTAATGGACACGGGCCAGGCTAACAGGCTAACAACACGAAACTGACAGGGTTAATTAATTATTTCTGGATTTCAACCCGTCAACTGCATAGTCACGTACAAATAAAAAATATTTTTAAAAAGTATAAACAACCACCAACCCTCATACACCAGTTGGAAAGGTAAGTCACCAAATCACAAGCAAAACGCTAGCTCACAGTTCTGGGCACACAACACAGCTAACAGCAAACGGACACAGATCGAAACAGCCAATAATAAGATTTTTTTTGTTCTCAATATTTACATTTCACTTATTAATAATTTTACAACTAACAGAAGTATTAAATATTTTCCACGCAGGTATTCCGAAACGATGTTCTCCGTACGGATTTAACCGACGTGAGACACTTTGCAAATGACAAATATGTGCCTGATTCACTGCTCTGACCCATAATAACACATGTTTTGGAGCCTATTAATTTTGAAAACCTTCCTCTTCTCACAGTATTTCCATCCTAACTAATATCAGTACCCAGTTTCTGCTACAGTCAATGTGTGTGTGTGTGTGTGTGTGTGTGTGTGTGTGTGTGTGTGTGTGTGTGTGTGTGTAGTGCGTTTTTTTTGGGGGTGGGGGTGGGAATACTTTCATGTAAATTGTTTTGGTAGGACTATGCTCTACATGTGTATAGAATATCATATTTAGGTTAATATATATCATGTGAGCGCCCAGGGCGTTGATGAGCGCATGATAAATGTACATTATTATTATTATATATTCCGCGAGCACTCAACACTGGACCCTGTATCACACATTCGCGACGATGATCAGGGTCACGTGACCTGCTTTATTCCTCAGGACCACGCGGTAAACTGCTTTACCCACATCTAGCACAAGGAAAATGTGGAGAGGATTTGGAACAAATGGAGCTGAATGGACCGGGACGGTAGATGTTAGGAACAAATTCATGGCAGTTGGCAAAGTCGGCATGTCTATACTCTGACATACTCCAGGATTTAAAGGAGGACGGAATGGGGTGTGTCTTAATTTCTGCGTCCGAAGTAAGGTCAGTAAGTACATAAAGTACTAATTTAAAACAAAACAAAACATAAAAAACACCCCATTAATATCCCGCTGCAGGTTCATGATACGGGGCCAGGCTAACTGGCTAACGTTTTACTGACACTGACACGGGAGCAGCCCAAGTAGCTAACGATCCTATGTACG
>JABMCL010001739.1:347500-362500 GCA_018857735.1 Alviniconcha marisindica | reverse complement strand
CGTGCTGTGTGTTCCAGTGGGACACCCACTTGACCAGATAAAGCCAGGCAGGTTGGGAGCCATTCAGACAGAGCGGTTCCCGGTCAGCTTGGTTTTACTTTTTTTTTTTTTTTTTTTAAACTCAAAGGAGATCTTTTCAATCAAGGTAATACAGCTCAGCTTTAACGCCCCTATCGCCTCTTCTTGAATGAAAAATGCACCTATTTTAAACATAGTTCAGGAGCTGTGTGAGAGTCGAGGTGGCCGTCCTGAGCGGTCCGTCCTAACGAGCCTTCTGGTTTCCGTGGACGTAAAGAATTATTGAACCATGCTTCGGCATTGGTCACAACTTGTCCCTAATATGTCAGCTGACATCTGAGGACATTAAGCATCACTTCATCACCAACATTATTTTGTTGACGAAAAAGTTCAATTTTTAGAGCAGTTTTCAAAGAGTTGACGGAAGAAGCATATCTAGAACACGACAAAACATTAACTATACTATTTTAAATGTGACGTAAAATGTGACTAAATTTTTTCGCCTTGATGCTTCCTCCACACGCCTGAATGAATGCACAATTCGTTCAACCGATCAAAGCCGCAGGCAGGCTGGGATCAGTGTAACAGGCTGTGTAAATAAGCAGCCCCCACACATCTTATCTGCTCGGCCAGGGGAAATGACTAACCCAGGCCCTGACGTCAACGTGTCGTGTCACGTCACTTCAGCTCTGTCCACTTCTGCCTGTGAAGCGACGAAAGTGACAAAACGCGGGGGTGGGGAGGTGGAGGGGTGTGTGTGTGTGTGAGGGGTGTGTGTGGAGGGGGGGGGGGGGGGGGGGCGGAGCTCCAACAGCTAAACGCGCAGAAGGCAGCGACGATGCCCGAGCGCGTGAAAATGAAGTCTTTGAGGGAGATGTTTGCCCGACGATCAATTACAGGCAAGGAAGTGGCCGAGGCGCAGCAAGGGCCGCTGGCCGAAACAATTATGGGCCGGCACTGGCGAGTCGGCCCCACGAGAGCAGTCCAAATTTGCCTGGACCAAACGGTGACCTCCCCGATTCCGCGGGGACAGCGCCTCTAATGACCTCTCAGAGCCTGCTGCCGGGGCTGTGGTGCCGCGTGCAGACCGCTGTGTCATTCCACAACGTCACCCAGAGGGAGGAGAAGCGGGATTAGCTTGCACAGCTGCACGTGCACTACGTTCCCAAACTCCCGAGTACTGGTTTTACGACATCCCTCCTTCCGAAAGCGAGCCAGGGAGCGCGCCTCGTGCCAAAACTCCAAGCGAGGGAGGGAGCGTGCCTCGTGCCAAAACTCCAAGCGAGGGAGGGAGCGTGCCTCGTGCCAAAACTGCAAGCGAGGGAGGGAGTGCGCCTCGTGCCAAAACTGCACGCGAGGGATGGAGCGTGCCTCGTGCTAAAACTGCAAGCGAGGGATGGAGTGTGCCTCGTGCCAAAACTCCAAGCACGGCATGGTGTGTGCCTTGTGCTAAAACTCCAATCATCTGTTTACGACATCTCTCCTTTGGATTCACCCTGAATATAACCGTGCTGGATTACTGGGCGTAAAACACCAAGTTACTTACTTACACTCCTTTGGAAAGCAAGCCATGGAGTGTGCCCTGTGCCTAAACTTCAAGCTTCGGTTTACGACATCCTGTGCCTTGTGCCAAAACTCCAAGCATGGGTTTACGACATCGCTCCTTCGGAATGCAAGGCATGGTGTGTGCCTTAATTGTGCCAAAACTGCAAGCATGGGTTTACGACATTTCTCCCTCGGAAGGCAAGGCCTGGTGTGTGTGTGCCTTAGGCCAAAATAAAGCGAGGCAGAGAGTGTGCCTTGTGCCAAAACTCCACGCATGGTATTTACGACATTCCTCTTTCGCAAGTCAAAGCATGGTGTGCCCCTTGTGCCAAAATTCCAATAGTCGGTTTACGACATCTCTCCTTCGGAAGGCAAGGCATGGCGTGTGTCTTGTGCCAAGCATCGATTTACGACATCCATTCTCCAACCACTGCCATAACTGGTTACGCCAATGGTTGGCGCTCAAATGGCAGTGGGTTTGTAACCATACAGACAGCTAAGCTTATATCAAGTCGCGTTTCCCTTACTACCACTTATATCTAGTCACGTTTCTCTTACAACCACTCACAATACGCAATTTAGCACAACTAAAACCAAATCGTTCGATGGGGTATAGACGCCTCCAGTGTTTACGTGCGTGCTTCGACGCAATGTCGCTTACGCTGTCTTAGTACTCAAACTTTCCCCAATTTTAAAGAGGGCGCTGACAGGGTGGTACCTACAGGGGTGAGTTCGGTAGAGAGATCGTGGTACCCCTTCAGTGGCGTAACCATGCAATTACGCCCGAATTTTGAGCGAAGGGAAACCGAGGCTTGGAATGGAGTTCCACCAATTCGGAAAGCGAGAGATACGGTCAGGTTGGAAACAGTCCACTGCATGCCACTAGCAACTAGCCACAAGACAAAGGGTTGTATATAAGACTCTCGTGTCGATATCCGTGCTTCACGTGCCGATTTGCATGCATCGCGTGCCTGATCTGCATGCATCACGTGCCGGGTTGCATGCATCGCGTGCCTGATTTGCATCCATCGCGTGCCGATTCGCACGGTTGTTTCAAGACCTGCATGTCGATTTGCATACTGAAAGACCAGCATTAACTCAAATCTGCATGTGATTCGCATGTTGCAAAAAGCAAGGTTTAATTAACGATTTGCATAGCTGCATGTGTAAGAACTACGCAGGTTTCTATAAAAAACAAACAAACAAACAAACAACAACAACAAAAACACACACCTGAAAACCAGTCTGCATTGTTATGAAAAGACAAAGACAAACGAAAACTTGCACATGATCTAACTGAGATATAATAATAATAATAATTTAGCGACTTGTGTGTTGGGCTGATGTAGAAACAGTTTGGCTGTGTAAATCGTGGTGACCCGATGCGGTTGACAGGACGTTAAAATTCAAGAACTAACCAACTAACTAACGAAACTAACATTTACACTGAGTTAATTAATAGTTTTGTTCTTCTTCTGTCCACATGGCACGGTTTTTATAATTGTTTGGTCGTCAATTAAATAATGATCACAATAAGCATGATTATTTGCAACTTCCTGTTCAGCTGTTACGTCAGAGGACGCCGACACGGTCTGCGCCAGGTCAGCTAGGTCAGCCATCAAAAGACCAACAGTGTGCTACAAGTGCCTATATTAAAGGCACAAATCGTCAAAAAGAGAGAGAGAGAGAGAGAGAGAGAGAGCTGGGTCTGTTCAGCTTGGGGAAAACGCACTGAAGCGACATAATTGGATTTGTTCAATCGCTTTCTTATTCAAGGAAGGCCGTAATGCTTCAATTAACGATGGCTGAAATATTGATCAGTTTGATGACGTTTGACGACAAAAAGGTCAGGATCAATGGCTCTCTCTGTCGAGAGAGAGAGAGAGAGAGAGAGAGAGAGAGAGAGAGAGAGAGAGAGAGAGGCAGAGACACAGAGAAAACCACACACACACACACACACACACACACACACACACACACACAACCACCCACACCCCACACAAACATAAACGGAGAATAAACCACACACACACACACACACACACACACACACAGAGAACCACCCCCACCCCACACAAACACACAGATAATAAACCACACACACAGAATAAACCACACACACACACACACACAGCAGACTCCAACACTGATCAACAGCTCGTCAGCGGAGCACGGACCTTGTACAAATACGACGACAGTAGTTTCACAACAGTGTTTACAATTAGATCCGTGTCAGTAGTTTCAAATCGAAAACACATTATTTAACAATACCGCAAACACCGACAGCACCTGTACAACCCGTGTCTCCTCTCACCGCCTGGTCCTCCAGGGATGTTCACAGGGATGTTCACAGAGATGTTCACAGAGATGTTCACAGAGCACGCAGGCAAGCGTTGCACGCTGTCCTAACTCTCACAACAAGGCGAGTAAAACTGAAAGAGAAGGAGGTGGAAAACGAAAAGGAAAAGAAAAAAGACCACCCACCAAAAGAAAACTACATCATTATTCCTTGGATCTGGGATCCCCTAGGGGTGGTGTCAGGCGGGTTTCTGTCGATTGCACAGCTGAGGACAAGCACAGCTAACTCGTTCAGATCGTGGAAGGGGTGGGGGTGAATGGGGGAGTGCTTTACGCTATCATCGGGGAGTGTTTTGCGCTGTCAATGGCGGGAGCGCTCTGCGCTGTCGTCGGGCGAGAAAGCAACGCCGTTCGCAGTGACAGCAACGACCATTTTTCTTCCCACGGAAGATCCCTGGAGAACTGGCCAGGCACTTGGCTTAGCGCACGCTGCAGCAGTCGGACGGGCGATGCTGCAGACGGTCTCTCACTCAGGGCAAAGACGACACAGCCACTCACGTTCAGCGTCAGTCCCTGTGAAGACTTTTTCCCTGCGGATTTCCTATTTCTTCACCAATGTCTTCCGCTGGATTGCCTCAAGAGGTGACAGTCTCACCACACATGCCATCATCCTCACAGATTCAATGAGCTTGCTTGCTACAAAAAGTGAAAAGTGGAATGGGAAGCGCAGACTCGAACGTGTCGATGGTCGACATCCACCTTCGAAAACTCCTGTGGGTGTACTGCCCTGGTTATGCTGGAGTTATGGGAAATGACCGAGCAGATAGACTGGCGGGGAAAGCAACTCTCACAAGTGGCTTGCTACTCGGAAGACCTGAAGAGTTGAGAAGCTTGAGACACTGCCTGCGGGCACAAAGCCAAGGACATCACACCATCGATCGCCTGGAGGAGAGGGGCGTGGAAAGAGGAAGCGCTAGACGATCTTCCTTGAAAGGACGAGAGAGGGCCATCGTCAATCAAACACTGGAACTGTTTCAAAGGCAACGTTGGGGAAACTTCTGAGACGGGGTGGAGCGCATATGGGCTTTTCTGAGCGCACAAATACCATCTTGAACTGAACTGAACTTTCGTATAGGAAAAATCTTTGGTCCCTCCCTGGGTAGGTATAGGCACACAGTGCTCGGTGGCCCGCAGTAAGCTGAGAAAATGCTCACTAGAATAAAACAGAGAACACTTTTTTAAAAAGAAGAAAAAATGGCTAGTCAACCATGACAGTAAAAAAGAAGAAAAAAAGAGGCCATGGTTCTTTCGGTCAAGTGGCACACAACACCATGTTTTTTTCGGTCAGGTGGGACACAACGCTATGTTTTTTTCGGTCAGGTGGCACACAACGCCATAGTTCTTTAGGGCAAGTGGCACACACCGCCATGGTCCTTTCGGTCAAGTGAAGGGCAAGGCCATGGTTCTTCGAGTTATGTGGCGGAAAACGCCATGGTTCTGTCGGTCAGGTGGCGGACAACGCCATGGTTCTGTCGGTCAAGTATAAGGCAAGGCCGTGGTTCTTTGGGTCAAGTGGAGGGCAAAGCCCTGGTTCTAGGGTCAAGTGGAGGGCAAAGCCATGATTCTAGGGTCAAGTGGAGGGCAAAGCCATGATTCTAGGATCAAATGGAGGGCAAGGCCCTGGTTCTAGGGTCAAGTGGAGGGCAAGGCCATGATTCTAGGGTCGAGCGGAGGGCACCACCGCGGTTCTTTCGGTCCCTCAACATCTGCTTACTTGTCCATCTCAAACGGCGATAAACGCCGTGACTCTTTCAGCCCCTGACGGAACTTCCCCGCGTGTAACAGTTGCCCACCGCATATTTGTTCATCTCTAACGACGGGGAAGGCGTGGGGAAGCAAGGAAGGCAAGGAGCAATGGGGGGGAGGGGGGGAGGGGGGAGGAAGGCACGGCGGCTTGGCCTCTGGGACCGCGGAGAAGCCATGACAAAGTACAGCAGGTAGCGCAATGATTCTTCCAGACCCTAAGCTACCCTCGGGGGGTGTCCATCGCCTTGTTTGCCCACCCCGGGCTAAGACACCGTCGGTGATGGATCATCGCATTGGCTGACGGTCAGTCACGGCGGGCAGGCTTCTGGCCGCGCGGGCTCCCTCGGGTCTGTGGCTGAGTCCACATAGACAGCTAGGCCCACAGCCTGCACGGACAGCCGTCACGCTCACAGGCCGGCGCCGGCAATTAGCCGGAGGTTGCACGTGCAGGACTCAATCGTACCGGTTTCCGACCTGCACCGCCGTGCTGGTTCTTCTCTGTGCTCACACCATCGATTCTCTGGCCTGTCTGACTTGTCTGTGCTCACACCATCGATTCTCTGACTTGACTGTGCTCACACCATCGGTTCTCTGACAGTGCTCACACCATCGATTCTCTGGCTTGTCTGACTGTGCTCACACAATCGATTCTCTGGCTTGTCTGTGCTCACACCATCGATTCACTGGGTTTCCTGACTGCTCACACCATCGATTTTCTGGCTTCTGTGACTGTGCTCACACCGTCGATTCTCTGGCTTCTCTGACTTGTCTGTGCTCACACAATCGATTCTCTGGCTTCTGTGACTGTGTTCACCCCGTCGATTCTCTGGCTTAAAAAATCTCTCTTTTGCAAACTCTCTGTCTGTCTGTCTGTCTGTCTGTCTGTCTCTCTCTCGTAAACCTATTAACCTCGAAAATAGAAAATCGTATCTATCTACTCTCTCTCTCTCTCATTCACTCACTTGTGTGTGTGTGTGTGTGTGTGTGTGTGTGTGTGTGTGTGTGGCGTGCGTGCGTGCGTGCGTGCGTGCGTGCGTGCGTGCGTGCGTGTGTGTGTGTGTGTGCGCGCGCGCGCGCGCGCATGCATTCTGAACAAAAACACTCGATCTTTAACATACTGTATGTGACAGAATAATTATAAGGCGCCTAGACCTAACGTGAGTTCGAAGCGCATAATGCAAACCAATATAAAGCTCGGTAAACAAAACAAATCAAAACAACAACATCAAAAAGCATCAAAATTAAGCCGACAAAGCAACCCTACTAATTATATAAACACATACACCACAACACTTTAACTGAAACACAACACTAAATTTTATCTTGAACATTTGCACGATATCACTGAAATACTCCACTGTGAGCCATTGTTAGCACTCCTGTTAAATTCACTCTTTACTCTTAAAACACCAGAGGCTTATTTCCAAAACTTTCATTCTCTTATTTTACCGGTGACCAGGGGCGAACACAACCGAATGTGTGTGCCACGAGCTAAAAATAACAGACAAAAATAGTTCCTGTCCTTTTCCGGGCACACGCTATCGACAAAAATACACCCGGAAGTGACATGTTGTTAAAGTAACACTGTTGGAAGGAGTTTTATTTTTATTTTTCTGTATCTCAACTGTTGCTAGCTTGCAACCTGACTAAACACGTCATCCGTAACTATGACGTAGTGTAGTGCATGACATAGTTTTGAGACGGCTCCTACACAACGCGCTGTTTTAAAACTGACGAGAAAGATCAATGCTCGGGCAGGCTATATTCGCTGCTCTGAGCATTATTTTGGATGGTAGCTGTTGTTGATGTTTTCAGCAGATGTCATTTTGGAACCCCGCCTTCTTATTACAGCTATAGCCTCTTACTTTCTCTCCATCCGTTCTCACAAGAGCTTCTCTTTGTCCACACGAATCTGCGTGTCAGCAATATGCCAGTGAGCACAACACAGTACGAAGATGGCGAGAAAAGATCGAACGAAAGACAAAGACTGCGTTAAAAACTTGCCTTTAGAAACAAGCAAACAAACAATACCACATGTGATTTCAAAGTCTTACTTGCCTCCACCCCTTTATGTAGTGTAATACCCTCCCTCACTCCTGGCTACATTCCTTTTGTGCGCCCTTGTGTGTGTGTGTGTGTGTGTGTGTGTGTGTGTGTGTGTGTGTGTGTGTGTGTGGTGTGTGTGTGTGTGTGTGTGTGTGTGTGTGTGTGTGAGTAAGGAATGCAATATTGTGACTGTATTCTTTTTGAGGTTATAATGTACACATTTTTGTTCTTATAAATTGCGGTGTGCTCACCCTTGTCGGTGAGATACGGCGCTAAAGTAAGTAACTTGGTGTTTTAAGCCCAGTGAACCATTACTGTTATATTGGCTAAAGAGATGACCACTATTATTATTATTTTTAAATTTTTATTATTATTAAAGACAGTTACACTGAGAAGACAAACAACTTTGTATTCATCACCACGAATACAAATTTCTTCCGCATTAAAAGCCTAATGAGCGTCCGCAGAAGAAAAAGAAAAAGAAACCCCAAATGATCCATAGAAGCGAAAACTGTGGATACTTGAAAACAAATCTATATTGCCATGAAAGTAATATTACTCAATTTCACTCACGGCAATATTAGAGCCCGTATATATATATATATTTATTTATTTATTTGAACACTTGCTTAGCGCTTCATGTCCAGATAAGCCCTAAGCGCTTCACAATGGCAACTATAGCGCTGTTCTCTACTTCCGGGCAGACCCTCTGCGCTGTAGTCGTACGCGAATCTGAATGAGTGACTGTAGCTTTATACAGCGCGTTCTGAATATCCACCAAAATGGTTGCAGCGCTGTTTAGTTGTTACATGGCTGGTGCCACGTGAAACTGTTGCCGTCTTAGTTTACAGAGCCACTTTATTCTAAGTCACGTACGTAGGATGCTTGTGTGATTAGCTGTAACCTGCGATTTGCACTTTTGGCAGGATGACCGGGGTCATTTACGAGCTACTGCGGTAACACGGGGGTGGAACGGATACCGAAACAAGAATCAGCACAGAAAGTTGACCCTGGCGAAGAGAATTCTCCCGCCGCTCCAGTCGGGACTCGAACCCGAGAACTTTTGATCACAAGTCCGTCGCTCTACCCTTGAGCCATCCCCGCTCTCCGTATGTATGAAGAGCAAAATAGACTCCTAATCGCGTTTATCTTCTAAATGGCGATGACACTCAAAAACTCGGCATGTGTGAAACGTAGATAGGGCTACACCGCCAGCTTAAACGCGTTATAAGACATTTTTTTCTTCTTCTTTTTTTCCTCCCTTTTTTAATAGTGCTACCCGGCGGGTGTAAACGCGTTAAAGGCTTAATTTTTACTACTATTATTATTATATGCGTAAGCAGCCTAAACGCAGTAAAGACTTTTTTTTTTTTTTTTTTTACACGCGTAAGCAGTACACGCTGTATAAAAAGGTGGCTATGATGCTGCCGTTACCGACAGTTTTCTACTCCTGAGGAAAAAACGAGCATCTGTACGGACCGACCCCGTCCCGCATACCACCAGGAACACAAATTATTCAAGATTGGATTCACGCATCAAGACACATCATAATCAATACAGACGGCGAAGAGGAGACGGGAAAATGTCGAATGGGAAGGGGTCATTCAGTCACTGACATTTTCACCAATCGCAACGAACACTGAACGTAAAACTGACCAGGCTGTTGTCATGTGGTGCCAAAATCAGTTTCGAGTTTTTGACGTCACGCGCATTTCCCGATCTAAAAATAAACACAAGCCAATAGCTATTTCTGAGAACGACTCGCGCATGTGGCCTGGAAGGACATCGGGAATGACGGACTCCTGAGCAAATCGGGATTAGGGGTTATCGGCCTTTAACTTTATTTTCTGATCATCCATACGGGCCCTGGTGACAATATCTTATAAATAAAGAAGAGACTGTCTGTGTGTCTGGGTCAACGCTGTGTCATGATCCGGCGCTCCTCCCGCTGATTTTATTGAGACGAAACTTCGTGTGACGATTCCTTGGGTACACAAAGGTGCTATACGGCTATACTACTACTACTGCTGCTGCTGCTGCTGCTGCTGCTACTACTGCTACTATTACTACTACTAGTGCTGCTACTGCTGCTGCTGCTGCTGCTACTACTACTGCTTACTACTACTACTACTACTACTACTACTACTACTACTACTACTACTACTACTAAATAAAAACACATTTCTAATAGTAATAATACACTGAATTCCTCTATGACTAAACATGTGCGAGGCTCAAAGTGCTATATATGAAACAGTAAACAATACATAACCTAATTTAAGTGTGCACTACACTACATTACACATTATCCCTCACTCTCCCTGGCATCCACACACAGACACAGACACACACACACACGTGTACTAACACTCATTCATACACACACACACACACACACACACACACACACACACACACACACACACACACACACACACACACACACACACTAGCAACACCAACATCATCGAAAATGCAACCGTGTGTGTGTGTGTGTGTGTGTGTGTGTGTGTGTGTGTGTGTGTGTGTGTGTGTGTGTGTGTGGCTTCATACAATATTTTATGTAAATTGCATTAGTAGGACTGCTCTACATGTGTATAGAATATTGTCTTAAGGTTAACATGTATTACGTGAGCGCTCAGGGTGTCGATGAGAGCATGATAAATGTACATTGTTATTACTGTTATCAACATCACTGGGCAATAAAGTTCAAGGTTAACTAGTAATTAATTGTACTGTTTTCAGTGGTATGATAGTGATACTGAAAGAACCAACAGCAAGAAATATGCCTTGTACCTGTCATTCGACGAAATAAAATGTCTTTATGTCTTTGTGTGTGTGTGTGAATGTGCGTGTGTTGCTGTTGTTGTTGCGGTGGTGGTGGTGGTGTGTGTGTGTATGTGTGCGTGCGTGCGTGCGTGCGTGCGTGCGTGTGCGTGTGTGTGTGTGTGTGTGTGTGTGTGTGTGTGTGTGCATCCTGCACACAGTTATGCTTGAACCCTTGTTGATGTGTACTGTGTTAACTTTTGTCAAACTGCGGATAACATTCTCCATCTCGATGCACGTTATGTCTCTTCTATTAAGTGAGTTCAGCACTTTGTTGAGCCGCCGCGGGGTAGGCGCTCTACAAATTTCCATTGTTATCATTTATGTATTTTTCAGGCTTGTTTTCCTATCTTATGTAATTTCCAGGCTTGCGAACAGACCATAAGACTTCCAGGCTCTGTGATCGCTGCCAAAATTTCCAACCAGCTGAGACGAGAACAGACCATGAGAGATAAGGACGGAGAGGAACAGAACTGATAAAAGCGGGCCGTACCACAAAGGCCTTCACCACGCAACCCTCCTGCAGATCCAACAGCAGCTGCAGCTAAACGGAAACCTGCAGCCATGACTCCATATCGTGCATGGTCCGTATACGCTACATTGTAGTCCGTATAGGCTACATCGTAATCTTGCGTCCATCACCCTATCTCGTGCTTCGTGGCTGTTAGCGGTGCATGATGTCTTGCAGGTCATGTTCATAACGCCAAGGAGCCTGGTTAATTGTGCTTTGCGGTTACGTGATAATTTGCGCTGCTCTGTCAATGCGCTGTGTCACGCAGAGAGAGAGAGAGAGAGAGAGAGGAGAGAGAGAGAGAGAGAGAGAGAGAGAGAGAGAGAGAGAGAGAGGATATACGATTTCCTATTTTTAGAGTAACAGTTTACGTGAGAGAGAGAGAGAGAGAGAGAGAGAGAGAGAGAGAGAGAGAGAGAGAGAGAGAGAGAGAGAGAGAGAGAGAGAGAGAGAGAGATACGATTTAAAATCTTCGGGTAATAGGTTTACGAGAGAGAGAGAGAGAGAGAGAGAGAGAGAGAGAGAGAGGAGAGAGAGAGAGAGAGAGAGAGAGAGAGAGAGAGAGAGAGAGAGAGGATATAGATTTCCTATTTTTGAGAGTAACAGGTTTACGAGAGAAAAGAGAGAGAGAGAGAGAGAGAGAGAGAGAGAGAGAGAGAGAGAGAGAGAGAGAGAGAGAGAGAGAGAGAGAGAGAGACAGACAGACAGACAGACAGACAGACAGAGAGAGAGAGAGAGAGAGAGAGAGAGAGAGAGAGTAGAGAGCAGAGAGATACGATTTCCTATTTTCGAGGGTAAAGGTTAAGAGAGAGAGAGAGAGAGAGAGAGAGAGAGAGAGAGAGAGAGAGAGAGAGAGAGAGAGAGAGAGAGAGAGAGAGAGAGAGAGAGAGAGAGAGACAGACAGACAGACAGACAGACAGACAGACAGACAGACAGACAGACAGACAGACAGACAGATCTATACGATCCTCTATTTCCGAGGGAAATGAATCCAACCCCGAGAGAATGATCCTAAACTATAATCCTTGTAAATTTGGAGTTCTCTCTCTCTGTGCAACCCTCCGGCAGATCCGACAGCAGATGCAGCTAAAGGGAAACATGCAGCCATGACTCCATATCGTGCATGGTCCGTATAGGCAACATTGTCTTGCGTCCATCACCCTATCTCGTGCTTCGTGGCTGTTAGCGGTGCATGATGTCTTGCAGGTCATGTTCATAACGCCAAGGAGCCTGGTTAATTGTGCTTTGCGGTTACGTGATAATTTGCGCTGCTCTGTCAATGCGCTGTGTCACGCAGAGAGAGAGAGAGAGAGAGAGAGAGAGAGAGAGAGAGAGAGAGAGAGAGAGAGAGAGATACGATTTTCTATTTTCGAGTTAATAGGTTTACGAGAGAGAGAGAGAGAGAGAGAGAGAGAGAGAGAGAGAGAGAGAGAGAGAGAGAGAGATCTATACGATTCTCTATTTCCGAAGGAAATGAACCTAACCCCGAGAGAATGAACTTAAACTATAATCCTATAATTTTGAGTTCTGTGTGTGTGTGTGTGTGTGTGTGTGTGTGTGTGTGTGTGTGTGTGTGTGTGTGTGCGTGCGTGCGTGCGTGCGCGTGCGTGCGTGCGTGCGTGCGTGCGTGCGTGGTTTTCTTTGTTGTGTGTGTGTGTGTGTGTGTGTGTGTGTGTGTGTGTGTGTGGTGTGTGTGTGTATATGTGTGCGTGTGTGTGTGTGTGTGTGCGTGCGTGTTTTCTGTGTGTGTGTGTGTGTGTGTGTGTGTGTGTGTGTGTGTGTGTGTGTGTGTGTGTGTGTGTGTGTCCGTCCGTGCGTGTTTTCTTCTTTGTGTGTGTGTGTGTGTGTGTGTGTGTGTGTGTGTGTGTGTGTGTGTGTGTGTGTGTGTGTGTGTGTGTGTGTGTGTGGCGTGTGTGTTTTCTTTGTGTGTATGTGTGTGTGTGTGTGTGCGTGCGTGCGTGTGTGTATGTCTGTGTGTGTGTGTGCGCGTGCGTATGTGTGTGTGCGTGCGTGTTTTCTTTGTGTGTGTGTGTGTGTGTGTGTGTGTGTGTGTGTGTGTGTGTGTGTGTGTGTGTGTGTGTGTGACTCTCTCTGTGTTTCCCTATCTCTACATCTCCCTCACACCAACTCGGTAATACCTACCGCACTTCGCACCGGCACTTGCAACAGATAGAATCCCATACCCCTGCTCCCTGAATGAAAACCCACGTCTGACACTTACTCCCTTTCTTCACCCCCCCCCCCCGGGCCTTCCAATCCACTCCCCCCGTACACACCTATTTTCTTTTACCTTCGGTGTTTTCTCTTTACGCGCGTCCTGGCTGCCTGTCTGCAAGGACAAATAATCCCTCTGCGGGGCACAGTGCTACCTTGAAAGCACCTGTCTGGCGATACAAACACCTCGCGGTTTTAGGTTTCGCCACAGGTTTCAGAGAGAGAGAGAGAGAGAGAGAGAGAGAGAGAGAGAGAGAGAGAGAGAGGAGAGAGAGAGAGAGAGAGTTTTATACAGCGAGAGAGAGAGAGAGAGAGAGAGAGAGAGAGAGAGGAGAGAGAGAGAGAGAGAGAGAGAGTTTTATACAGGAGAGAGAGAGAGAGAGAGAGAGAGAGAGAGAGAGAGAGAGAGAGAGAGAGAGAGAGAGAGAGAGAGAGAGAGAGAGTTTTATACAGCTGAGAGAGAGAGAGAGAGAGAGAGAGAGAGAGAGAGAGAGAGAGAGAGAGAGAGGGGGTGGTGGGGGGTGGTGGTGGTGGAACTCGAACTTCAGAATTTTATTTTATAATGACTGTAGTTTAAGTTCAGTCAAATCTGTCTAACAACTGATCCTTGCTAAGCTACTGATAAGTAAAAAATTACAAATCCTCATATATTTATGTATATTATACTTATTTATATACCACCACCAACAAAAAACCTAATAAATGAAACATCACGCAGTTATACCTGTATAAGCATAAAACCCACCAGACAAGCCAACAGAACGTCTGATAAATTCACATAAACTATTACTAATAATGGAGAAGAACACAGAAGCAAGCAATGCTTATCTTCTAAGCAGAAACAAGAGAGAGAGAGAGAGAGAGAGAGAGAGAGAGAGAGAGAGAGAGAGAGAGAGAGAGAGAGAGAGAGAGAGAGAGAGAGAGAGAGAGAGAACTCGAACTCGAAAACTTTATTTTACAAGGATTGTAGTTTAGGTTCAGTCAAAAACCTGTCTAACAACTAGTCCTTGCTAAGCTACTGATAAATAGATATCAAATTACAGGCATTATTTATATACATACAGGCATGAATGAGTGAGTGAAACGTTATACATGAGAAGAGAGAGAGAGAGAGAGAGAGAGAGAGAGAGAGAGAGAGAGAGAGAGAGAGAGAGAGAGGACTCGAACTCGAAAACTTTATTTTACAAGGATTGTAGTTTAGGTTCAGTCAAAAACCTGTTAACAACTAGTCCTTGCTAAGCTACTGATGAACAGATATCAAATTACAGGCATTATTTATATACATACAGGCATGAATGAGTGAGTGAAACGTTATACATGAGAATTTCCACACAAAACATCGCGTGCTCAGCGCCAGATGAACACATGCCACACATCATTCAGTTACATATTATGAGCATACGATGAGCATATTGTGAGCAAATGAAGCAGCAGAACACCAGAGAGAGAGAGAGAGGGGTGGGGTGGGGGGAGAGAGCGTTATATAAATAAGAGAGAGAGAGAGAGAGAGAGAGAGAGAGAGAGAGAGAGAGAGAGAGAGAGAGAGAGAGAGAGATGGACAGACAGAGAGAGGTTCAGCTTCACTGAACGTCGCGCTTTTTTTCGGGGCCCCAGTCTCCCTCGGAATCAATAGCGTATCGATAGCAGAGCGCTGTGTGTTTAAAGCGGATTTTCCACCGAACTAAGCAGCACGCATGAAAAGCACACAGCGGTGTTTGCCTGGCAATTGCTCACCA
>JABMCL010001739.1:332500-342500 GCA_018857735.1 Alviniconcha marisindica | reverse complement strand
AGCAAGAAAAACAGACGCCTTGGAAGCAGAGAAGTATTGATTGAAAGAAACAGATCACTTATCCGGTAAAAAAAACAACCAGCCAGCCAATCCGCGTGCATTGTGTGTTTACGTAAACAAGCTGCATGACTTTGCAAAACACAACACCGGTTTGGAGCAGGGCACAATGGCGGTATCCGGTTAATGCCTGCCCGCTCGATCAGACAATAGGTGGAGATTGACAAACAGATGAGACGTTATCCTAGACGACGCAAAATAAAAGAGCCAGCATAACAAAGAAGAGGGGGGAGGGGGGGAGGAATACGAGTAGAGCTGTAGGTTTGTGTTTACTGCAGGGTTAGAAGGGTATAAAAGCTGTTAGCTATTGGCGAACTCAGGAGCTGTGTGAAAGTCGAGACAGCCGTCCTGGGCTCCCGTCCCTAATAAGCCTACGGTTTCTGTGGACGTAAAGCGACACTTCAGCAGCTATTGGCGAACTCAGGAGCTGTGTGAAAGTCGAGGTGGCCGTCCTGGGCTCCCCGTCCCTAATAGTTCTTACGGTCTCTGTGGACGTGAAGCAGCAGTGAACATGCAGCTGTTGGCCTAAAGTCTATTTTTCAATGCTCCTGGCTAGGGCAGGGTTAGACGGGCATAAACGCAGTGTATGTTTCGCTTCCGCTCTGCTCCCATTTAGGGTTAGGGGGAGATTATATACCTATCGCTACACTGTCACCACCAGAATGACTCTCGCATTAAGATGGGCAGCGATGAGAGCCATTTTAATGTTTCATTAATGTAGGGACAAAGTCACAAGACAGTGTCCACGGACCACAACCTCTGAAGAGAAAGGAGAGCCGAAGCAGATTCGAACCGAAGTCCCTCCGCTTACCAGCCTAACGCCTTACCGCTGGGCCAAACCGGCCCACAAGAACATTCTACATAGGCGAGAAGCCTGGGCAAGCAGTGTGTTCAGAATTAATCGAGAATGCGTTTTCATACAGTCTGACTTCATTTCGTAGAACTTTCGCAAATACACAATCAAAGGCTGACGCACTAGCCAGAAGAGAGACATTTCAAAAAGACGAGGCGGGTGGACGACAAGAGTCTTCTGCAAAACGCAAGAGATGATTAGGTTACAGAGATTTCCATTTCACTTGTGCCGAATCCCAAGACGGACCGTAAATCTGTTTGCATCTCCAAGATTTATTTCATGTGCAAAGCAGCTTGGTTTTGTGGCATACGCGTCTGTGCAATATGTCTCGTTGCTTTATTGCTGGTGGAACATCAAGCAGCTGTGTTGAGTGTTGTTTGTGTTAATTCTGCAAGTATATCGCATCGTGGGTTCCGTAACTGGGCCTAAGATATGACTGCATCTCCTTCTTTAACGATCTCATATATTGCTGCCAGGAATCGATGTGGTTCTCTCACAGTCCACTCTCTCTCTCTTTCTTTCACACACACACACACACACACACACACACCACACGCACGCACGCACGCACGCACGCACGCACGCACGCACGCACGCACGCACGCACGCACGCACGCACACACACCACACTCTCTCTCTCTCACACACACACACACACACACACACACACACACCACACACTCTCTCTCTCAAAAACACACACACACACACACTCTCTCTCTCTCAAACACACACACACACACACACCACACACACACACACACACACACACACACACACACACACACACACACACACACACACACACACACAGCAATTTATCGATTGGGAGAAAAACGAAGGGGTAAAAAAGAAGATGATGGTGATGATGATAAACAAGGATGAGTCGGCTTCAATTTATTGTGTTAACAAATCTGTCCCCGATGACAAACACAGTAGCACTGAACACAAGAGAAAGAAAGAAAAAAAGAGAGAAAAAAAATGAAGCAAAACAAGAACGAAGAATTATAGAAACCATTACGGTATAAATGTCACAACCTACAAATAGAGCTAAAAATGATTGAAGAAAATGTAAGACAAAATAATGCGAATCTTAATTCGGTGAGAAAGCGAGCGAGCAAGCGAGCGAGCGAGCGAGAAAGAGAGAGAGAGAGAGAGAGAGAGAGAGAGAGAGAGAGAGAGAGAGAGAGAGAGAGAGAGGGGGGGGGGGAGAGAGAGAGAGAGAGAGAGAGAGAGAGAGAGAAGAAGAGAGAGAAGAGAGAGAGAGAGAGAGAGAGTAAACGTCGCTTAAGACGTATTAGAAACAGACTAGTCGACTGGCTAAAGATATCACAAGCCATTAACTTCACGAGACAGACGTCCGTTATCAACTGATGTCCAGCTGCTTAAAACCACACACACAGTCTAAAGTGTCTGATGCCTCCCCCGAGAGTGGTTGGTTAAATTTGTTTAACGCCGAGTTGTCTCACAAGAGGTACTGGCAGGGGGAGAGAGATCCCAGGAGGTGGGGGAAGAGGGAGATTATCTCTCTCTCTGTGAGAGAGACATATATATATATTGTGACATTTATATCTCTCTCTATATATATATCGCTGCACTAGCTGTCACCACCAGAATGACTCCTGCATTAAGATGGGCAGCGAAGAGGGCAGTGTAAATGTTTCATTTATTCACTGTCAACGAAAAAGTCACAACAGAGTGTCTGTGCACAGACCACAACTTTTGAAGAGAGAGGGAAGCCTAAGCGGATCGAACCGAGGTCCTTCTGTTTACCAACTTAACGCCTTACCGCTAGGCCAAGCCGGCTCCCTCCCCCGTGAGTGTCTGAGGAGCAGCAGTCTGGAATCAATTCCTCCCCTCCCCCCCCCCCCCCCGCCTACACACACACACACACACAAACCCCTCCTACCCAGTCTGACCGGATTGGCTGGTCTCATGCAGAAAATCAGACAAGTAAAAAATATTGAAATACTGCGGCTTGGTGTACGAGTAAGCTCAGATTTAAGGATTTTTCTTCAACGATCCAGGGTTAGATTCCCCCCCCCCCCCCCTCCCCCTCTCTCTCTCTCTCTCTCTCTCTCTCTCTCTCTCTCTCTCTCTCTCTCTCCTCTCTCTCTCTCTGCCTCAGGACAGTCTGGATTGACGACGGCAGAAATGTGGGCAGTCTCTGATCGATAGATTGTAGCGATGGCGAGCTGAACACCCTGCTGACAGGACTTTGCTGGAATCGAATGAAACCTGGGGGGTAATTTTTTTTTTTTTTAAATCCCGATCCTTGGTGTCTGCTTTCAAACAGGTGAAAGTCGCTCAAACATGATACTGCTCGTTTATCGTGCATTGCTCAAAGATTCGTCAGAAAATCTGTTCGGGTGGATGTGGTGTTTTTTCGTGTTCTGCCACTTCGCAAAAAGCATACTACTACTTTGGAATTTGAGTTGAACTCGAGGTCCCTTGGGCGCATCCATGTTGGTTCGCTTTTTACCTATGAAGAGCAGAAAACGGTTGGTTCATGACGTAATACGCGCTTCTGTCGCATAATATATACCGACACTGCTCGTGACGTTACAGTAGTAGTTGAGGGATGAGTGACGTTACGAAGCGCACCTAGGAGGGAGGAAAAAAGAAGTGGGAGAAAAAGGTACCCCAAAACAAGAAACATACAAATAACAACAAACAAAACAACAACAACAACAACAGCAGCAGCAGCAGCAGCAAGAAGAAGAAGAAGAAGAAGAAGAAGAAGAAGAAGAAGAAGAAGAAGAAGAAGAAGAACAAGAAGAAGAAGAAGAAGAAGAAGAAGAAGAACAAGAAGAAGAACAACAACAACAACAACAACAACAACAACAACAACAACAACAACAACAACACACACACACACACACACACACACACACACACACACCCGCCCCAACACACACAAAGCAAGAACAATACCAAACAATCAACACAAAACACGCCAAACAACAATAACACAAAACAAACAAAAACAGCAAACCAAAGACTGGCAGTGGCCACAAAACAAAGGTAACCCACACAGCGAGCAAGTTCAACTGACGCATGAAGTTCTTCTGCTGAGGAGGGAAAAGACGAGAAAGTGGCGGTGGAGACAACACATTCATTTAAACCAGTCCGACAGCAACTGCGCGATGAAAGCAAAGTGGTAAAAATCAGGTGCACATACCTGACGCTGCACCGACAACGTAAACCGCCAGCAGCAGCCGACCGTGATTTCTGTCTTTCACGGTGCTTTCCGTCCACAGAAACCTCATGGTTTATTAGCGACGGGGGAAGACTGGGATAACAATAACTATACTTTATTTATCCCGGCGGGAAATTAACGCTGTCGTTCGATCTTATACATTAACGCATGTCGAAGAATTGAACTGCACGTATGTCAATAATTCAACGTCATGAAACACACGCACGTACCCACTCTTAGACATTAACCCCCTGTCTCTCAATCCACATACGCTGAAGCACTGATCTAGTGCTAATACCTAGCAAACCCAACTTACCTGGAATAATGCTATGTCTGACAAACCGAAACCAAAACTCAAATTAAATACAATCGTTAGGTACACACATCCCCCCCCCCCCTTTGAAAGTTATCATCCTCAGCAGACGTCCTGACGCATGCGCACACACGGTTAATAACTTATAATTTACTTATAATTTTCAATTAAAAGTGGCGAGAAAAAGAAGAAGAAGAAGAAAAGAAAAAGAAGAAAAAAAGAAAGAAGAAGCTTGGGAATGAGAGCATATAATAGGCTCACCTCTCTGTTCTCACAGAGCTCTGAACCGACTGTGAAACATGCAGCTTCCACTAAAGGATGGGTGGAGGAGGGAAGAGAGATGAGAAAGGGAATCGAAAGCCCCCGTCAGTACCTGTTGACACCTGTGCCCGCCGCAGCTCATCAGCTTTCAGTGTACACCTTCTAACGACTAATCAGTGCCTGGGCTGGCCGTTACCGACTCCGCCATCAGCCGCGTGTTATCGCTGCGAACTTGTCTAGGGAATAATACTCTCCGCAGACCCTCGCTGTTCTACCCCCCCCCCCCCCCCCCCAACCTACCCCCCACCCCCACCCCCACGCCTGACTGGATTGGCTGCTGCAGGATGGCCAGTCAGCACGCCACCCGTCTTCTTCTGCTGTTTTGGAACTGCTCCTCCGTTGCCATTTTCAAACCAAATCAGGAACAACGTCCACACACACCCTCCCCTCTGTCTGTCTCTCTCTCTCCCCCCCCCTCTCTCCCCCCCTATTACCTCTCTCTGTGTGTCTGTCTTTCTGTCTCTGTCTCTCTCCCTATCTCCGCTCTCTCTCTCCTTCCCCAGTCCGCAGTCATTTCACAGAAACTTCTGGTGAGCTGTTACTCGTGCAGCCTTTATTTCTTGGAATTAGACCAGCGGGCCTTTGGTGTTCCTAGTCCTTAAACACAGCTGCATTTTCTCTGCAGGAAGCGTACGTTTCCGGTAAAATTATTCTGCCCAAGGCACAAATTAAATAAAGGGCGTTGGAGATCCCTGGTTTGACAAGTGAAACCTTGGTGGTTGAACCTGTTCAGTGACTGAGCAAATCATCAGACCTTGCGGCCCCTCGGCTGGACAAGCGTCACATCTTGGCTTATCGTGCCCCACCCCATTGGCTGAATATTCGTGACATCTTAAGGCGCTGGTACACAACCCCTTAAGCCCGTTCTTAACTGGGCGAATGTTTGTTCGCCAACCTAGTTGGTTCTTAATTGGGCGAATGTTTGTTCGCCAACCTAGTTGGGAGTATTCGGCGAACCTAGTTGGTTCTTAATTGGGCGAATGTTTGTTCGCGAACCTAGTTGGGAGTATTCGGCGAACCTAGTTGGTTCTTCATTGGGCCAACTTTTGCTTCGCGAACCTAGTTGGGAGTATTCGTCGAACTGCGACGAAGCTATATTCGGGGTCCAAAAAGCTTCGCTCAACATGTTCTGGGAACATTCGCCCTATTCGACGAACATTGCCTCTGATTGGCTGAGAGCAGAGCTCTCCTGTGGATGAGGAAGACTTGCGGAGGTGCAGCCTTGTCTCGGGGACCCAGAATGAGATAGCAGTTAGTTGAATTACCCTGTGGGGGGATGATTAAAATATATTGACTTGACTTGACTTGACTTTAGCCTACATTTTCGATCATGCTGTCTGCTGCGCGTCTGCCGCAAGTTCGGGCCGAAGCTTGCATCTCATTACAAGCCAGTTGAGAACGAAGTAAAGTTCGTCGAACTGTCCGAACCATGCTCGGCGGATTAAATGTTCAATTAAGAAACGAATCATAGTTCGTCGAACTGTCCGAAGTATGTTCGGCGAACAAACATTCGCCCAGTTAAGAACGGGCTTAAGGCGCTGATACACAAGCCCTTATGGCTGAGGGGGACAGTTCGAACCTCATCCGGTGGGACACGTCCGGCTTAAACGCACTGGCTGCCACACGATACTGCCCAGACTGACAGGTCAAAACAAGGGAAGGTCAGCTCGGCGTTTTCAACCTTGCTACTCAAGCGTTACCATCCCTTGTAACCGTTGGCCTTTCCCTCGCTTCAGTCCAAATGGCGGGCGCTCATTGGCTGACGGATGCAGTTCATCCGTATGGAATATAGCATGCTTTATTTGGAACGGACAGGTTGAAACCGACGAGCTGAGCCGTTTGAACCGTACGGTTATGCCGACGCACGATCCGTTTGAGACCAGGGTTCGACCGGTCCTTCTTTGAGACCAGGGTTCGAACGGTCCTTCTTTGAGACCAGGGTTCGAACGGTCCTTCTCAAGCATACGGCCGATACAGCTCGTGTATCAGCAGCACCTTCACTAATGGAGCGCAATTCAAAAATTCAAAGCCGCTTCGACCAAAACTACAATTATAACGCTTTGCTGAGTGAGTATGCCACATTGTCGGACTACCATTCACAAGTTTCCTGACCCATGGCACATGAATAAAGAATTACCTTGAACAATGGGTTGAAGGAGTTTTCTGGTTTTATGAGCGATACATCCGTGAATCCGGTCGAGCGACAAAGCGTGAAACTATGCAGTACAACGCCGCTAAACTCCCTCAACCGAGGCCAAACATGGCAGCGCCCTTGCATCGAGACACGGCACGTGGAACAGTTGTGAATAAACCGCAGCGGACCGTAACACATTTAGACAGAATATAGGTTGCTTTATTCATTCCATTACGGGAAATTGCAGTGTCGTCTCTCTCTCTCTCTCTCTCTCTCTCTCTCTCTCTCTCTCACACACACACACACACACACACACACACACACACACACACACACACACACACTCACCAAAAACGGCGATATCGATGGTTTTTGAACACCTGGGAAGCGGTGACGCTAACCCAACGCAGGTGAGCAAAATACAATTGTGTCTATAAAGAAAAAGAAAAGAAAAAAAAGAAGAAGAAAAAACCCATACTAAGCAGCCCAAATCGACACTGAACAGTATCGAAACGAAAAACCGAACTGCCGGCGAACGGCCCACGTCATGAATTTTTGCGTCAGCACGCAGCCGCATTAAAAGCGGAAGAGGAGCAAAATTGCCGGCAGAGGGCAGAGCACTGAACAGGCTGTATCATCAAACTTCAAAAGCCAGGCGCCATGAAATACCTGCCCCGAGATAGCCTAGTTTACCCGGGAACAGCCCACCCATGAAGAAGTGGGAAGACTACAGGAGGATTCTCTCCCTTGCTTTCTTTCACCTGCACAGTCCTCTCCTTCCCCCCCCCCCCCCCCCCCCCCCCCTCCCCTCCCCCATCCCGGCCGGGGCAGACTGAAATACCGATTTATATATACATGGAGCGACGATCATCGTTAACTTTTTTTTGAACGCTGGGAGGGAGAGAGCAGTTGTAAACGATTCTCAAAAGAGCGGCACCGAAGCCGTCGTAAAATGTTCGCAGGAAGAAAGCTATTAAATAAAGCAAGGGTTTATATCCAAATTTTTTCCCCCCTAAACTGAGACAGAAAGCAGCACAGCTGTTGTAGCCGGCTAACACTAAATATAAACTAATTATCGCTAATAACCGTGTTGATGAACATAAAAGCAAAAGCATCTCACATCATCACTAGACAAAAATGGCAAGACGCCCTCTTTACTTACGGGTGCATTTCATTTGACCTTGCTTTTCTAACATCAAAACCGACAACAGCAAAGGCATCTCACATCATCATTGATTTTTTTTTTTTAAATATACCTTTAAATCAACACACAAGGGAGTTAATTAGCGCTCGAAATACGTAACACAACAACAAAGACCTGAGTCGCCTACAGTATCTCTCATCTGGCATGCGTGTAAATACAAGGTACATAAACTCCACTCCATCTTCTTATGTCTTATGCCTATTTACTGAAAAAATGGTAAGACGCCCACTTACGGGTGCATTTCATCTTACCTTGCTTTTCTAACATCAAAACAGACCCGTCAGCAAGGGGCAATCAGGCCCTTGATTAAAGATAAGTGGCATTTGAACCACGTCTAACATCAGCGATGTTCCGTTAGAAACCATGCTGAGTTTTCGGCGGCAAATGAACCTGAGTTTATCTGATACCTGGGATAGCCGAGTCCGGGCGAGCGCTGATAAACTGCCGCCCACAGCACATGTATTGAGCTAAGTGCATTCCCAGAACAGGAAGAAGTTTTAATCAACGTCGGGAAGCGAAGACGTGTGCATCTCCCCGACCTTAAAGCGTTTGTGCCGATAGCGCCAGAGAACAATGCTCCAAGCACTGTGCCAGAAGGAAGGAATTTGTGCCGACTGCCACAGAGAACTGCGCCAAAAACCAAACAAAACCGGAACGAAAGGGAAGAGCTTGTGCTTATAGCCCCAGGGAACAGCGCCAAAAAGACCGAAATAGAAGGCACGAGTTCGTGCCGATAGCCCCAGAGAACAGCGCCAAAATAAATCCGAACAGAAGGAAAGAGTTTATGCCGATAGCCACAGAGATCAGCGCCCCAAAAGACCGAAACAGAAGGAAAGAGTTTGTGCTAACAGCACCAGAGAACAGCACCCAAAAACCGAAGCAGAACGAAGGAGTTTCAACTGATAGACCCAGAGAACAGCGCCCAAAGCACCGGACCTGAATGAAGTAGTTTGTGCCAATAGCCCCTGACAACAGCACCCAAGGAATATGTGCCAACAGCCCCAGAGAACAGCGCCCTGAATTCGGAGTTTGTGCCAACAGCTCCCGAGAACAGCACCCAAGGAATTTGTGCCAACAGCCCCAGAGAACAGCGCCCAGAATTCGGAGTTTGTGCCAATAGTTCCTGAGAACAGCACCCAAGGAATATGTGCCAACAGCCCCAGAAAACAGCGCCCAGAATTCGGAGTTTGTGCCAATAGCTCCTGACAACAGCACCCAAGGAGTTTGTGCCAATAGCCCCACCCTGAATTCGGAGTTTGTGCCAACAGTTCCTGAGAACAGCACCCAAGGAATTTGTGCCAACAGCCCCAGAGAACAGCGCCCAGAATTAGGAGTTTATGCCAACAGCTCCTGAGAACAGCACCCAAGGAGTTTATGCCAACAGCCCCAGAGAACAGCGCCCTGAATTAGGAGTTTATGCCAACAGCTCCTGAGAACAGCACCCAAGGAGTTTATGCCAACAGCCCCAGATGAGTTTGTGCCGATAGTCCCGGAAAAACAGCGCGCATGCTGCTGCTACAGCAAAAGAACTAGGCTACAGAATCTCTGGCTACAGTAACAGGGGTCAGTCACTCTGTCCAGTCACCTGCGAGCTGACTTCGCGAGACGTTACCACCTAAGCCTGGCAGACGCCAAATGCTTCACCGTGCCTGCAAACCAGCTACAGAAAGAAGATCGTGTGTCAATCGACTGCCAGAATTCACAAGACACCGACTACGCTGAGTATGGGACAGGACATTGCCGATTGTTCAGCGCTTTGAGCCGCAGGGTAGGCGCTTTACAAATTTCCATTATTATTATTGTCCCCTTTATTTGAGTTGAGCCTAGAAATACTGTTGTGGGGAAAAGCGAGAGAAACCCTTACCCTGTAAACTCAACCTACGCTTACTTCTCCCTTGACTGTTCACAAAGCAGACCTA